>WOXC01004103.1:0-205218 GCA_011680675.1 Gymnobelideus leadbeateri
ATTCAGAATGCCAGATTTCTCTCAAATTGAGAAGCCATTGAGATAAAAAAAATGAGAAAATACCTCATCTTGTTTCTTTGCAGTGGTGGGGAGTCTACAGGTATAAATATAATGTCAGATATTTTTTCAATATGTTGATTAGTTTTGCTGATTTTTCTTCTTCTTTTTTTCTTGTTAAAATAGATGGACTTCTGGGATTGGTATTAAGGTGGTATTCAGTGGGAAAAGTAGGCAATATAAAAACCAAATATAAATCAGTGAAAGTCTATTTTTTGGAGGGGAGAAGGCAGGACAATTAGGGTTAAGTGACTTGCCTAAGGTCACACAGCTACTAAGTGTTAAGCATCTGAGGCCAGATTTGAACTCAGGTCCTCCTGACTCCAAGGGCCAGTGCTCTATTCACTGTGCCACCTCATCATCCAAAAATCTATTTTTTAAAGAAAATATAATAGCATCCCAAGAAATCTAGGGGTATGGGCACAGCAGGAATTCATTTGCATTTGGTTCCTCTATAAATTTCTTCTTATCTAGCAATGGAGCTGGCTGCCCATGTGAATTGAGGGAGAGCAAGAAGACTCTTGTTGTTCAGTCATTTTTCAGTTGTATCTGATTCCCTGGGACCCCATTTAGGGTTTTCATGGCAGAGATACTGGAGAGGTTCGCCATTTCCTTCTGTAGCTCATTTTACAGATGAAGAAACTGAGGCAACCAGGGTGAAGTGACTACCCCAGAGTCACATAGCTAGGAAGTGTCTATTTGAACTCAGGTCTTCCTGACTCTAGACCGGGCACTCTAGCCACTGCGTTACCTAACTGCCCCAGTGAAAAGGTTCAGTTACTCCACATATCTTCCTTGCCTAGCCATCAGTGTCTGAAATTCTACAATTAGATAGTCATTCTTTAGGCCCATTCCCTTGTAGTCCCTTTTAAAAAGGCAAGTACTAACATGAGAGATGATGCATGAAATAAGTTTACCTCATGTTTTTTGTAAGCAATCACCCCTATTTGAGACAGTGGTCACTTCTGCCCTGAGGCACTGGAATAGTTTCTAAGCAGTCTCCTTGTCTCAAGTCAAGGCTCATCCCCCCTCCAACCTGAGCAATGTATCCCCAATCCTATCAGTTCCTTGTATAGATATCTTGACAGACTCACCATTGCACAGCCATTGCAATCCAAACTCCTGACCTTGCCTCTTGAGACCATACAAAACCTGCCTTTGACCTCATCTCATGCTACTACTTTTCATATATCCAAAGCTCCAGCCAAAGTATACTGCTTGCTAATCCCCAAATATACCAAATGCTTCCTTGCCTCTAAGTCTGCTCATGATGTTCCCTTTGCCCAGAATACAACTCCCTTCACCTGTCAAAAGCATGCCCATTCACCAGGGCCCAATTCAGATGTTTCCATGAAGTTTTTCTTCAGTCCACTCAAGCATAATTCACTTTGTGCATAGCATACAATATTCTAATTTGTGTTATAATTATAAATACACATAGAGACTGAACATACAAAGAAGTCATGAATAGAGAGGCAAACACAAAAGGGAATACACACACATACATATATACACATATACATATACATTGTATGGATATATAGAAAGGGAGACTCACCCTCCAGTGCTTGTAGGGCCAATGATGCCTCCTGATTTCTCCCAGTGACCTTGATCTTAGAGTATCCTATTCTAATCTGATCACTGGTGGGCGCTGTTTGGCTGTAGTCTCTACCATCTCCAACTGCAGGCATAGTGGGACTTGTACTCCTAGTAGGACACTGTGCAGGAATCATAAGGACTGTATTTTTCATCCTCTGAGGAGCAGGATGCGTCAGAGAATCTTTTATCTCTCAAAGTTCTAGGGCCTGAAACTCTCGAGCTCAGGAATACTTGAGTTTGAAATTACCAAGGAGGCAACTCTCAACGTCAGTGTTTCCCCAATGAAAACCCCTTTTTCTGATACAAGGTTAAATTCTGGGCTTCAGTTGCCTGGGAAATTCAGAAATCCCCTTCCTCTACACAGAACATTATGTCTACAGAAGCAAGACCTTGAATGAATATCCCTCTTGGGCTGCATGCACAAACATTTTCTGCCAGAAGCCCTACCCTCTTAACAAATATGTAGAGTCCAAAAACCAAAGGAACATAAACATCCATGAAAGTATGTCTCATTCAGCTTTCATCTGTCACCTCTCCTGACAACAGCTCTGATGTATACTTCATCATTAGTCCTTTGACATCACAATTATTTTGTGTCTTGGTGCTATAAGTGACTCCTGCTGATGACAGACAGGTAAAAGGGAGAGATCTCTTCCCATGTTGCCACACTCTGTCAAAGGTGCAAAGGAAAAGACAAGGAATAAGTCTCCCAATCTTCTTCCAGAGGCCAGTCAATCCTCCCATGCTGATCCTCAAGATGAATGACTCAGAGTGGGGCCAGTTTAATTTTTAAAGGTCCAAAGTGGCATTGATGTTTCTCAGTCAGTCATTCACTAGTGGTCTTTGCTTCCCTTTACATAATGGCTAACTCCCTATTACTTACTAGATTATTAAGGAAATTCCTTTACATTCTTGTTGTTGTTGTTGTTGTTTTGGGGGGGTTTGTTTGTTTTTTTTATTTTTTTTTATTTTTTTCCCTTTACATTCTTTTATCAGACTGTTTAGGAAAATCTCCCAATTTTGGTAGACAACTGCCTTGACCCAGCTCCACCAACCTCTAAGAGTAACAGCTGAGGACCTGCTAATGAGGCAGTCAATCTGAAGTCTTACAACAACCTAAACTTTTTTTGTTTTGCACCAGCCACAGAAGGCAGCAAAATCAACGCAGCAATTGAAAATGTGTTGCTCTGGGTGGTCTCATTCTAAAACAGTGAGGACACTTCCCTGAGGCAACAGCAGCAGGCAGACCTTGAGTGTATATAGCCATAGAGACTAACAGCAATAGAAGAGCTTGGGAAAATGGCCACAACAAAGGGCTGCAGTAGAACAGCAGATGAAGTTTTAGTGGATGGTTGGTTGGGATGTGGAATCTGGTCACAGAGTGGTCAAGTTTTAGTTCTTGATAGGATCAGATGTAGACAGTCATCAGCAAGGGAGATCCTGGACCAAGTAAAGGAGCTGTGGGAAACAGAACCCAAAGCAATGAGTTATAATTGCCTGCTAGGCATTGACAGTGAGGACCTAGAAAGGAAAAATCCTCTGGTTTTGATGCAAGACAGCTAGCACTGAAGCTTAAATCCTCCCTTATCACATAACCTGAGTTTTCCACAGATTTGTTTGGGAAGGAGTTCCTGATGTGAATCTATGGGATATTATGCTTATTTGTGTATAAGGGAGCTGATAATGACTCTATTGCTTGACTTCTTATTTACTTTGTTATTCTGCCCAGATTAAATACTTTGCTATTTGATTTTCTGGTTCCTTCTTGGTAGACATTGGGTGAGGAATTCAACCCTATATTGATCTTTGGAAATTCCAAAGTGAATGGAACATATGGGTTATATCCCCACCTATTTGAGGGGACAGACAACTGGGTCATATTTCCTATGAGCTAATTGCTGAAGGGGCCAAGGAAGTATAAAATGATGATGTCACTGATATAACAAGAGAACTGTTTCAAGTGATAAAGTGGGATCATAAAGCTGACTCTTAAGTCACTTGTCCAGGGTAATGTAGGGAGAAAACAGCAGAGCTAAGGGTCACACCTAAATACTCTGCCTCCAACTCCAACAGCATTTCCATTATATAACACTACTTTGACTCTTCATATATTGAATAACATCTCCATCACTATCCTAGCTATTCTGAGGGTATGATATATACACACATTTGAATGCTGAAGAACTCATTGACAATGTGACAAACCAGAAAATGCACCTTCATATAGTAAAATGGAAGAAGGTGATGGGAATCCTTCCCAACACCTTTAGCTCACTGAATGTAATTGTGAAGGTTACAGGATGTAATCATATGAATTTATTGTGGCAGCTTGAAGGTAAAGGAGGCTCAGAGAGGTAAAATGACTTGTCTAAGGTCATAAGGTCAAATATGATCCCATGTCTTCTGACCCCGAGTCCACAGCTCAATCAACTGCACAACACTATCTCCCCTATCTATACAGCAGTGGGTATTGCTTTGAGTAGGAAAGAATTGGTACTCCCTGACTCTCAGCCAAACAGAATATATGATAACAATGATAGGCTAGGCAGGGACATTAATTGCCTAGCCAACTACAGAACAGAAATGCTTAGTTTACATCCCATGGGTCTTGTACTGATTTTTTTTTTGAAGTTGCAATAGTAGTTATCTCTGGTGTGGCTCTGTCTCTTGTAAGAAAGCATTAATTATTGTTAGACATGTTCAACATATTCAGATAAAATAAGAAAGCGAATAAGTGTCAATTCAAGTTAAGAAGCACATATTAAGCACTTACTGACTACAAGGCATTGTGCTGGGGATATGGAGACAAAAATGAAAAACAGTCCCTATCCTCAAGAAGTTGTTATTTTATCTCAATTCAGCTCCATGTCAAGAAGTGGCTCTTCTCCTTCATAGGCCTCAGTCTCCTATTCTGGAGGAGGGAAACTAGAAAAGCTCCTGGGTTCTATGGTGCCAGTACTGGTTTCCATTAGTTTCCACATTGGTGAATAGTTAAAAGCAGAGAAACTCCCGTAGACTGGTGGAAGGGTAGTATTCTTTGTCCAAAATGCCCAAACTATTGCAGCCATGGCTCTTTTGGAGGATTGGGAGTGGGACATTATGGAGATAAGGCAGGCACCTGACCCCCAAAGTCATGTCCTAGAAGTTTTCATGGGGATTGTGGTTTGGGTTTGTTTTTTAAAACAGGTTCTTCCATTCTGCTCATCTTTAAATGCTTCAAGTGATTTTCACTTGAAGTGAAAATGAAAAATAACTAGTGTGTCTTTAGATAGATGGAACCTGAGTTCATTTGGGGTCTTCACGTTCAGTGTCAAGGCAGAAAGATTTAGAATAATCAACCCTACTCTCTTTCCACATAGAAGGGAGAAAAAGGCTGCCCTTAGGTATCCTGGTACAATGGGAGAAATTGCTATAAACCTACTCTTCATACTCATGCACTTGCTGCATGGCTGGGATTGAAAGTAGTGGCAAGGTGGTCTGGGTGGGGGTGGGAAGTGGGAGGCCAGAACTAGGAGGCCAGAACTAGGGCTGCTATTGTGTGTGTTTCCTGTTGATTACTATCAGTTTGGCATCAGATCTGAAATGAGGTCTTCTTGGCTCCAAGTCCAGAATTTCATCCACAATCCTTCATTATCTCTTCTTTCCGAGCCTGGATTTCCTTCTTGGTGAAATGCAAAGGTTGGCTTGAATGATCACTGAGATCCCTTCCAGATTTGAAGTCCATAGTCTCAAGGGGAAAACACCCAGCACAATTAAGAGAAGTACAGAAGACTGTGGGCTCCAAGAGACAGGGTCTTCTATAATCTTTTTCTCCCCTCCAGGCTTCTCCTCTTTAGCACAGTACTCTGTACAGAAAAGGCCTATCATAAACATTAACATTGCATCTAATTGGCAATCTGTAAGCAAATGTTCATTGCTCCTCTCCTAGCTCTTTCTGATTTTCCCCAACAGAAAGCTATTGAGTAGAAGCAGAATGAGAAGATGATAGCAAAGCTCTCCTCTCCTCAGATGCCCCACCCAGTCATGCCTTTGTCTCGAGTGTCAAATCCCAGCCATGCAGCAAGTGCATGAGCATGAAGAGTAGGTTTATAGCAATTTCCCCCACTGTACCAGGATACCTAAGGGCAGCCTTTTTCTCCCTTCTATGTGGAAAGAGAGTAGGGTTGATTATTCTAAATCTTTCTGCCTTGGCACTGAATGTGAAGACCCCAAATGAACTCAGATTCCATCTATCTAAAGATACACTAGTCATCTTAGAGAGGCCAGTGAAGGCATAAGGTAGAAATGCATGGATATTTGCTATTCCCTAGATAAACAGAGTGAAATTTAAATCAGCTACATAACAAGGAACTATTTCTCTTTCCAATTTGTGGATCTACAACTAGGGGTTTGGTCAAGCACTAAGGAACTCATTTGTAGTTAGCCCTATATGTGTCTATGTTAACCTAGAGATAGAAATGGAAATTATTGACTATAGGAACTCTGATAGCTGTATTATTGTTGGGTCATTTGCATACTTATTTGCATACAAGTACACTAGGGAGGTATCTGGATATTCTACACTCATAGCTTGAGACCAAATAATGCTCTTTAACCAGACAGATGTGAAGGAAAAGGGATGACCAAACACCAAAATAGATCTTGATTTCTCTGTCCTTGTCCACCTCTGTCTCTTCACAAGACGAGATCTCATTCATTTTAAAGATACCCAAATAATATAATTAAGATTAAATGCAGGAGTGAATCCTTATGCACATCCCATGCAAATTTATGCAAATTTGGCAGCCTGGCACCAGTCCCATAATTACTTTCTGGTGTGTTTGCTCCACATGTGTGCCCCTTTTGCCCACATATCTTATAAATATATGACTATATCTTCCACGCTCACTACCTGATCCAAATACCCAAAGGGCTGTCTCCTGAAAATGAGAGTATGCCCCTGATGTGAAAAAACTCCATGGTACACCCGCCTGTAAACAAACATGGATTTTCAAAACTGAGACATTAAGAGTTGAGTCTTCACTTTGTAAAAGAATTCCTAGAAACAGCTAACCTTAGTTGTTCAAGGTATTGCTCTATTTGCAATCACACATTCCACACCTGACTTTGGGGGAACACAGTGACTGAAAACAAAGATCTCCTTATATACTCAGAATCCCAAGCCAGCACCATGATTCAAATCCCAGCTTACTAGCTGTGTGACCTTAGCCTCTCTGAGTTTTGATGCACACATCTGTATGAGGGGAGTGATGGCACTGACATAACCTATACACCAAGGTGGGTGTGAGGAAGGAATGAGGAAAGGTGTGTAAATGACTGTGGAAGTTATTACAGCAATATCAATTATTAATATTTGCATAGAGAAGCAATGTTATATCTATCTGTCTGCAAATATGTTTACTGAAAACATGTTGGAAAAAATAGAAAGCAAAGAGTGTTGTTTTCTCCAAAACTAACAGTACGTTTTTTAAAATAAAATTGTTTTTATTGATGTCTTTTGCTTTAAAAAAAATCAGAGGTATTTCAGGAAATATTGACCCTTTCTCTTCTTCTATTTCTTCAAAACTGAATCTTTCTTCATAACAACAACAACAAAACATAATTAAGCCAAAAAAATATCCACTATGGTGACCAGGTCTGACAATGTATGGAGTTTCCTGCTATAGTACTCCCCCACCTCTCTGCATAAAGGAAGGAAGTGTGTTTCATTCTATTATCTGGGATCATTACTGACTCTTCAGTTACTCAGAGTTCAGGTTTTTTTAACTGATCTTTTCAATTGTATTGTATAGTCCTTGAAAGCCTTTTTGAGGGGAGGAAGGGGCTCTCAGTGTGTTTCTAGGGGCTTTATCTACATGTCATGATCTCACCATAAGTACAAAATATGAAAAAGTGTTGGCACAGAGCCTATTGGCCCCACATCAAGGATGCTCCACCTTGACAGTGGATGGGGGGGTGTGGAGAATGGGAGAGCCAAAAAAGGATATGGAATGCTGCATCATTTTCAGTTTCTCCAGTTCTTCAGTTTCCCCAGTAGATATAAGAATATAGATGCAAAGCCAAGTTCTACTATGGAATCTCAGGCCTCTGCCTGGCTGATATTGCTGGTACCACTAGGTCAGCTTGTGAATAATGTTCCTTCTGAACACAATACATACTCAACAAAGAAAATGCAACAAAATGCTCACATATGCATCCAGATAGGAATCTCAAAACTAGCCTCTTGGAAAATCTTCCTGCATTATTTCATTTCTTCATATAAGGTGGTAAAGGAGATAGAGTGATGTACTTAGAATCAAGAATATCTGAGTTCATAACCTTGCCTCAAAAATTTATTAGCTATGTGACCTTGGGCTAGTCATTTAATTCCTCATAGTCTCAGTTCTCTTGATAAATGGATTAGTGCAATTCAATTCAATTCAACTTCCAAAGATTAAGCAATGACTGCTTGCCCAATAGAGAAAGGGAAAGGAATGACCATTTATATAGGGCCTCTTATAGGCTAGGCACAAAGTCATCTCATTTGCTCATCACAACAGGCCTGGTGCTGCTATGATTCACACTTTACAGTTGAGGAAACTGAAGCAAACAGAGGTTAAGTGACTTGCCCATGGTCACAGGGCTAGTAAATATCTGAGGCTGGATTTGAACTGAGATCTTCCTGACTCTGGGCCCAGCACTCTATCCACTGGGTTGCCTGGCTGCCTCATTAATGGGCAAGTACTAGGAATAAAAAGATATATGTTTTTTCCAAATACCACCATCCCTGCTCTGAAGAAGCTTATGTTCTATTAGACAGTTCTCCTCAGGACACTTCTTCCTTGGACTCATTGCCTGGGAGAGGCCTGCCAAGGCCAGGAAGTATGGCCTTCCAATAAAGTCCCTCACCACAATCTGTATTGTTTTGTTTTCCTTCTCCACTGATGCAAATGGTCACCCATTTATGATTTAGCTAGATTCTCAGAAATCTGCTGAAGCACAGAGAGGTTAAGAATTGTCAATGTGACATAGCTAATAAGTATCAAAGGCAGGACCCAGGTCTCCAAAGGATCATAGGACCATAGATTTAGAGCTGGAAGGACGCTTGAGCCCATCTAGTTCAACCCCCTCATTTTACAAATAAGGAAACTGAGACTCAGAGAGGTCTCACGACTTGTTCAGGATCACACAGCTAGTAAGTATCTGAGACTGAATTTGAATTCAGGTCTGCCTGACTCCAGGACCAGCACACCCTTTGGCCTCTACTGCCATGCAGACTCTATAGCCATTAATTCCAAATAGAAATGACAGATACGGCTTGATTGTTATCTCTCCAAGAGGTGTTTCCCTTTTTTTTTCTCCAAGGGCTGTAGGAGTCACTTTCTCCTTGGGGATTTTCAAACACCAGCCAGATGGAAGCTATACTGATTTGAAATGAACAGAGTCAAGCTTCCTGGGCTTCTGAAATCACCCCACACTGTGTGTCATGGACTCAGCTTATGGGGGAGGAACCTTGAAAGCCCCAAGGAAAACCCTGCCTCTGATTCTCCCTGCCAGCCTGGGCAGCTTCCAAAGCCAGGAGGAGCATGAGCCCACACTTGGCCAGGGGCTGGGTTTCTGCACTGTCAGCAGCAGTTGGTCCTGGCAGTTTGCCCTTCAGTCTGCAGTAAAGCCCTAGACCCTTCCATGCAGAGGGCAGGGTCACCCTGAGAACATCTCCTGTTACAAAAGCAGATGTGGTCTTCTTAGCCACCCAGCAAGAATCCAAATGGCCATAGAGAGAAAACAAAAATATCGTCTGGACTGCTTCCCTCTGTTCCCTCCCCCATGGCATGACTAATTCATACCTTCCAGTCCAAGTCTTGACTCTGCCATGAAGCCCTTGGGGACCACAGAATCCCAGGATCTCAAGTGGGAGGCACATCACAGCTCTGAATTCAATGCCATTCAACAAACATTTTTTTCACCTGAACTGAAATCTCCTCTGCAAAATCCCTAGCAAATGACCATCCAGCTTTTACCCAGATACCTCCCAAGACAGCCCATTCCACTACTTCTGCCCATTTGTGACCAAAGAAAACAAGTCTAATGCAGTCACATGACTCAAAGACAATTATTATCCCTGAACACACTCTCAGCCTTCTCCAAGCTCAACATCCCTAGTTCCTTCCACAAATCATCATATGATATGATGCTCAATTCTCTTCCATCCTGATCAAAGTCCGTCTTAATCTATGATACTTACAACTGAACATACTCAGATGAGGTCTGATGAGGGCAAAGAATGTTACAAACATCACCTCCCTTGCTCTGCACATTCTCTCAATGCAGCCCCAGATCATATTCATTTTTTTACTCTTGTCACAGTATTAACTCACATTGATCTTATAGTTCACCTGAAACCCCTGTGCCTTTCTCACACAAATTGTTGTTTAATACCCTTTCTTTCATTCTGTTCATGTGCAATTAGTGTTTAGGACTTTGTATCTATTCCTATTAAATTTAGTCTTCCTAGATTTGGCCCACCATCCTTGCCTATTGGGTTAACTTTGCTACATTAGATTGTTGATCTATATACAAACATACATTATACAGAAACATATACACACATGTTAGCTCCCTAGCTAATCAGAAATTTCTTTAGGGCATAGGACTCTGCCCTATATCTACCACCCAGCATAGCATACTGGTCCTCACTAGACACTTATTCTTGCTGCTGCCAGGAATAGTAACTGGCATCCCTATCGTACTTTAAATTTTTCAAAGCACTTCTTAATATATAGCCATCTTATCAGCCTTCTTGTCTTCCTAATCCTTGGCCTTCCTCCCCCCAACCCCACTTTCTACTTCATTCAATTAAAACCAAAAAGACACCCAGGACGGAGCTGGTGGGACTTAGGTAGTGAGGTAACCCTGACATGGTCCATTGAACCTCATTCTATTACATAATGGTTAGCTGGCATTCCTGGCACCAAAATATGTACAGGTCATAGGTCATAGAGGTGAAAAAGAATAAAAGGAGAAACACAAATTCAACTCTAGCCATTGGGAAAATCATGCCAACTAGATAGTAGGTTAGTGGGGCCACCTTGAAATATGACTGGTACATACGAGATGCCATGAATGCTGCCTTCCAGTGAGGCACTGTCAAACTTTTAATAGAAAGATTCTCATTGGCCCATAAGCATTGCTGCTAATGACTTCCAAAAGTACTTACCCTAAACTTGAAGAAGCTGGTCCCAAGCCACATCACTGGGTTGGCAAAAGAGGCCTTTTAGATAACAACTTCTGTAGGCCATGAGGCCAGAGGAAAAAACGACCATTCAATGGATTCTAAAAAAAATTCCATGTTATAATTATGCAATATTAGATTGGGAAGGGACCTGGGAGATTATTGAATGGCCTTGGACAAATCACTTCTCAAGGCCTCACTTGTTTCATTTATAAAATAAGATGCAGAAGTAAGGAGAGAGGTCATCCCAGTAAAGTCCCAGAGACCATAGCTGCAATGTTCTAGACGTATAAAACCAATTAGGCCACTTGAGTTAGGCCATAAAGTGCATTAGGAGTAGTAATGAAACACAGGTTGTAGCCAAAATTTTTAAAGACTTTAAGTGCCAAGGAGAACTGTTTATACTTTATCCTACAGATAATGGGGAGCCAATGGAGCTTCTTTTTTTTTGGAGGGCAATTGGGGTTAAGTAACTTGCCCAAGGTCACACAGCTAGGTTTTTGTTTGTGTGTGCGTTAAGTGTCTGAGGCCGGATCCGAACTCAGGTCCTTCTGACTCCAGGGCCAACACTCTACTCACTGTGCCACCTAGCCGCCCCTACCAATGGAGCTTCTTAATCAGAGGAGTGATGCTTTGCTTTAGAAATATCAATTTGGCAACTGTGTAGACCAGAGGTGTCAAACATAGGGTCTCACTGAAGCAGCAACACCCCCAGTGGACCTAATTACATTCAAATGTAATTGGGAAATATTTAACAAAATAAATTAAAATACAATAGAACACAGATAATGTTAATATGTGGTTTTCTAAGTCAATATGCAGTCCATAGGACGCTTGAATATGATTTAGTGGCCTCCATTTCTGTTCCAGTTTGACACCACTAATATAGATGATGGATTCATCAGGGGAGAGGTTAGATTAGGAGGTCTATTAGGAGAGCATTTCTGTCATACAAGTGAGAGATCACAAGACTCTGAAGTGAGGTGATTGTGCTCTGAGATAATGGGACCAAGAGCTGTTGTAGAGGTACAACTATCAAGGTGTAGCAGATGATTGGATATGGAGGTAGGATGGAGCTAGAGTTGGAGAAATTGCCTACTTAAAAAGCTTGGCCTGGAAGGATAGAGGTATTTCTTCAAGAACAAACAGGTGTATAAGTAGGAAGAGCTGGTTTAGGCAGAAAGATAGCAACTCTGTTTTGGATATGATGAGTCTGAGATGTCTTTGGGACATCCCAGAAATGTTCAGCAGGCAGTTGGAAAGGTGGGTCTGGAGATCACATGAAAGATGAGGCCTGGATGTGTAGATCTGTATGAGGGTAAGAGTTGAATCCAGGGGAACTGGTAAGATGCTAAAGAGCCAGAGACAAAGCTGAGACTAGACCTCACATCTCCCAGTGTCCAATCTAGGACACTCTCCACTGCACCACACTGTCTCTATTCTGTCTGCCTTATCCTTTGTAGCTTTTGAGTTGTTCCTGATGGGAGGCATCACAATCACCTGAAATTACACCTGTCAAAGCAGGGGGCCCAATGCTCTGAGATTCCCATGATGCTTTTCTTCATTGTATTGACTAGCAGACTGATTAGGGCAACCTTTTCAAGTCAACAATGTCAAAATTTCTAAGAATACACACTTCCCTTTTTTCCCTTTGCTTCAATGCTTAAGTATTTCCCTAGAAGTCTGAAAGAGCTTTTTTATATAGTGTATATTAAAAATGGAATTGGAACCCATAGGACCCGGGTTCAGATCTTTCCTCAGATGACAACAAATTATATGATGCTAGGCAAGTAAGTCGAGCTCTCTGTGCCTCAGTTTATATATCTGGAAAATAAGGGGTTTGGACTTGAAGACATCCAAATTCTGTATCACCTGGACATCCATAAGCACATGAATTTATGATTCTCTTGTTCACTTTGGATCCCTGAGCATTTGAGTCACAGCTTCTCAGAGCACTTATTGACATGCTAGTCTTTGGTTCCAGCTCAAGGACATTTTCTCTCTGGGTCTGAATGCTTCTGCAATGCTGATCACTTTGGCATTTGGCTCTCTACTTCCTGGCTGCATTTCGGTGTGTATTTTTACAAGGGTAAGTGAAATTCCAATAAACTTAAAATAAAAAAAAGAAATAAAATTAATGAGTGGTTCAACTTGGCTTTGTCTGCCTCCAATGTGATGTAAAAAGTCCAAAAAACCAAGCTGCATGTGATAGGGTGGTATGGATGAGCAGAAGTGAGCTAACTCAGCACAGACAATGCTAGCATTGGAACGTTAGTGTAGTGGGTAGAGTGTTGGGCTTGATGGCAGGAAGACCTGGGCTCAAATCCTACCTCTGATACTTCCTGGCTCAGTGACCCTGGACAAGTCATTTCACTTTCCTGAGACTCACTTTCCTCATCTGTAAAATGAAGGGATTGAACTAGGTCAGGGAATTTTAACCTTTTGTCGTGTTGTGAACCACTGTGGCAGTCTAGAAAATCCTATGGACCCCTTCTCAGAAGAATGTTTTTAAAAGCATAACAGTTAGTGAAAATAAAGATGTATTTCTTTCCCATCTATGTCTGTGGACCCCTCAAAACCTATCCACAGACCACTCAGGGAGTAGGGGATTTTGTGAATCCCAGGTTAAGAACCCCTGGACTAGATAATCTCTGCAGTCCTTCCAGGTATAGATTCCTGATCCCATGGCCTATGAGACAGATATGAGCTAGCTCAAAATCTATGGTCCTAGACATAGATCACTTGATGGTAGTCTGTTTCCTTTACCTTGGGGAACATTTGATTTTTCTGGAATGACATGGTCATCGAGCATGTGACTAGCAACAAGCTCTACTCTTTATTTTCTCTCTAAAAACAAAACCCCAAGAAAACTCAGGTTTGTGCATAGATCTGGGCCCAGGCTGGACAAATGATGCCAGCACTTGCCATTTGCACCATCGATGCTGAAGGGTTGTAACTTTGCACAGCTGTTCATTCATTGAATGAAATCAAGTAAAATGTAAATGAGCCTCCCCATCAAGGAAATGTGCTCAGAGTTGGGCAATCTCCTCAGGAAAGTGCACAGAAGTGGCAGAATTCGAATAATAATAAAATACCAGTAATAGTGCCTTCTGTTATAGAGCAAAGAAGATGTACAGTTTCAACCATTTCCAGGGAATTGTTTCGCTCGCCAAGTCAATTTAACCACATGCTTCAGAAAATAACTTGCACAAGTTACAAAAGAATGCAGAGCTTCAAAGTTTAAAAAAAAAAGTTCAGAAGAAAAGGTAAGTATAGTCAAATCCTTCTGAGATGGAGGCTACAATTGCTGCTATTAGGACATGAACTCAGACAAAATGGCATGATAAGTATCACATATAAACATGGAGAGAGAAGAGTATGCAACTAGAGAGGAAAGCTACAGGTAGAAGTGGATGGAATGTAGCATGGAATTGCAAAGCTTTGCACTTTTAACCTCATTTTTCCAAGTCCCAGGGACTGAAGCGAATTATAACCAACAGACAAAGAAATCCACACTGTTACTGTCAAGGGATAAGAATGTCTTTTGTCCAGACTATGGAGTTGAGTGGATAGCCCATTAGATGAATCCATTGGTACATATATTGGAGGCAGGGGGACAATGAGCTGGGGCCATAATTGAACAGGAGAAAGAGATCAGCTGGGTTGCATTTGAAAAATTCTACAGCAATGTCAGTGATGCCAAGTTGCTGCCTGATGGGGAAAAAAAGATCTTTCTCTAATACCAGTATTCTTAGTGATCCCATCAATCTGTGGCATATAGAAAAGCATAATCTCTGAAGAATAAAAACTGGAAGTGACCCTAATGACAATGGAGACTCACATAAGCACTCTGCACCACATTACCAAAGATATCACTCAGGAAATGTGTGATCAGAGAAGGAGGTGGGAACAGACCAAGAACAGAGAGCTAAACAAATGAATAACTGAAGTGCTGTCCTGCAAAATATTAAGAATCTTAGAGCAGGGATTCTTAACCTTTCCTGTGCCGTGCAGCCCTATGGCCATAAGTCTGGGGAAGCCTGTGGACTGCATCTCAGGATCATGTTTTTAAATGCATAAAATAAAATGCATAGGATTACAATGAAAACCAACTACATTGAAATCCAGTTATCAGAATATTTTCAAATAATATCTTATTTTTCCCCAATTACACGTTAAGACAATTTTTAACATTCAATTCTTTTTTTTTTTTTGCTTTTTGGAAGGCAATTGGGGTTAAGTAACTTGCCCAAGGTCACACGGCTAGGTTTTTGTTTGTGTGTGCGTTAAAGTGTCTGAGGCTGGAACCAAACTCAGGTACTTCTGACTCCAGGGCCAACGCTCTACTCACTGTGCCACCTAGCCGCCCCCAACATTCAATTCTTATAAAAACATTTTTACAAACAAATTCACAGACCCCATGTTAAGAACCCTTGAGTTTTAAAGGAGAAAAAAACTCTAGTATATTGGGTGAAGGATTTCTGGGACAAGGACAGCACCTCTTGAGAAGGCATTGGGTAGCTTTTGATCTGCACCACTGCAGGGAGTATCTACCTCAGTGAGATCAAAGATCCCTGAAAGAACAGGTTAAATTGAAGCAGCCTAAATCTATAGGGTGGGATCTCAGGGAATCCAGGTAGGCTTTTCTACCCAAAGACATCACATTGTGATGTTACTGGTCTTCAAAAACAAAGGACGAACAATAACAAAAACTCTATGTGCTCATCCGTGAAATTCATAGAAATTCTGATTTATAAAGGACCTTCAAGGTCATGTAGTCAAATTCCTGCCCCCAGCAAGAATCTTATCTCTGAAAAAATGATTACCTAGCAACTCAACATCCTCAGTGACAGGGGTCTAGGCCAAACTGAACAGGGTGATAGCTGTGGGTTTCAAGCAAAGACTTAGCCAGACAGGGGATTGGATCAGATGATTTCTGAAGTCCCTTCCAACATTTTTTATTCCATGACTCTATGAACAGTGTTTTAAAAGTTTGTCTTCAAATTTTCTGTTTATTCCAAGTTATTAAATTGGAATTGGCCTTTTAGCTGACAAAAAGAGACACCATATATAATTAATCCTCTATGTTCAGAGTATAGCGCTACCCTGGGCAACGCAGAATTAAACCTAACTAGATGACCTCAAAGGTCCCTCCTAGTCCTACCACTTTCGTAGTTATAATTTACTAAGATGACAAGTCAGCTCTTGAAAGTTTTGGATGCTTATACAAGATTGTAGAAGCAATATGGAAAGAGAGATGAGGTGCTCTGTTGTTTGAAATATGAGTTCTTCACCCACACAGTGATCTGGGGGAGAAAAAAAAGTGATGGAAGAACCAAGAATTTCTTTTCTTCCCTAGAGAGCCAATCTTCCAACCTGGCAGCCTTTCAAGTAAATTCCAGTGTCAAGAATAAACTCTATTAGACTCAGGCCCTCTGGAATCTGATCTCCGACTTAGACAGCCATAGCCACCCCACTTCTACCTGCTTAGGGGACCATGGGAAAATGGTGGCAATCTTAATTTTCTTTTGACACTGGTTCAAAGGCTGTGCCACAAATACCATCAGAGGTACTAATAAATTCTACCATTATTAGCAATTCTAACTACTATGAGAATAAGAATTGATGAGGCCTAGAGAGAAGGAAACTGGCCTTTAACCAGAAGTAATACATTCAATTCACCTTTAAGATAATTTTCTAGGGCCATGTCCACTTCTTTAGAGTTGTTTAGTGGATAGAATCATAGGATTATTAAATTTGGACTGGAAGGAACATTGAAGGTCATCTAGCCCAGTCTCCTTACTTTAGATATGAATAAAAAGAGGACAAAATAAGACAACTTACTTTTCCAAGGTCACACAAATAGCAAATGTCAGCATCAGGATTTGAACTCAGGCTCTCTGATGCCAAATCCATTTCCCTTTCCATTAAACCATGTTATCCTTTTGAAATCCCAAAGAATTAAAGTTTTTTTTAATCTATCATCTAGATGTTCATGGTATATAATGCCACCCATCTGGCTATTTATAAACATCTAGAAAAGGGACTGACCTCCTCCATTTTTGTACAGCTTTTTGGTGTCATAGACACTGCCTATAAGAGTCCTACTATCTGATTGGAAACTCTTTGTCAGCCACTGTTTGTTGCTCTATTGTTTCAGGGAAAAAATAGATCGATCAATGGTATCACTTTGAAAGTAGCTGCAGACAAGTGGCATGGAGCTATTACAGGCCCAGAAAATGGCTTCAGAAACAATCAAAACATTACATGCAAAGTCGAGAATTCTTAAAGATATTCTTGGGGGACCAAAAGCCTTCATTTCATGGGTATAGGAAGCACTCAATGCCAAGGAAATTGATGTTATGCCAGGCACTTCCCTACCTGAACTACTTACATGCCATAAGAAAAAAATGCATTGAGATAAAGTAAGTGACCATGGCAGCAAATGAAAATGTCCGATGGTGGTGGCAGATAAAGATATTACAGCTCCATTTCACATCCATGCAAATCTTGCTATAGATCTGAAATTCAGTTATTTAAATTTGGATTGGTTTAATTTCACCTGAACAATCCTTTTTTAACATAATTAAAAACCAAGATGGGGAAAACAACATCAAAATGAAGGATCTCAAAGACAAACTGAGTTATTCTGGGCAGGATTTGGGCAAATTGAAAGCATTTTTTCCAAAGGAGGTCTTACTGTCTTTATTCTTTTCCCACTTCAATACGGGAAAGTCACACAAAGAGGACTAGATCTGGAGTGAGAGGTCCTGAGTGCAAATTTATTTATTTATAGTCTTCAATCAGAGATCCTGTTATTAACCCATCCTTTATACCATTGTCAGACTTATTTCTGAATCACAGGTCTGGTCATCTCACTCCTCTCCTCAAAAATCTTCAATAGTTCCCTATTGCCTTCTAAGCATTAGTCAGATCCTCTGCTTGAAGTCCAAGGCCCTCCAAAATCTAGAAGCAGTTATACTTTTTTTTAGCCTTATCTTATGTTATTCTTCTCCAACCACACTGGACTAACTTCTGCCACATTCCCTGGACTCTCTAACCTATAGGACTTTCCTTACACTGTTGCTATGCTTCTAATAGGTGATTGACTGAACAGCTTTACTTGGTCCAATAATTTTAAAATTATCTCTCCTGGATCTATTTTCCAGGTCAGTGGTTTTTTCCAATGAGATATTTCACATTGCCTTTTATTTTTTTTTTTCATTTGTTTGGATCTGTTTTAAAGTTATTAACTTCCATTTGCTCTAATCTAATTCTGAAGGAATTATTTCCTTCAGTGAGCTTTTAAAATTCCTTTTCGATTCCGGCCAATTCTTCTTTTTAAGGCATTCTTCTCCTCATTGGTTTTTCGGGCCTCTTTTGCCATTTTAGTTAGTCTATTTTTTAAGGTGTTATTTTCTTCAGTATTTTTGGGGCCTCCTTCAGGAAGCGGTTGACTCATTTTTCATGATTTTCTTGTATCATTCTCATTTCTCTTCCTAATTTTTCCTCTACTTCTCTTACTTAATTTTTAAAATCCTTCTTGAGCTCCTCCATGACCTATGACCAGTTCATATTTTTCTTGGAGGCATTTGATGCAGGAGTTTGGGTGTTGTTGTCTTCTTCTGGTTCTATGTTTTGATTGTCTTTGTCAACAAAAAAATAATTCTATAGTTTGATTATGCTTCCTCTGTTTGCCAGTCAATTACTGGATTTTTGAGCTCTTTGCCATGGTAGAACTATGCTTCCAAACTGGAGAGTGCCATGTCCCAAATTTTGGGGGTTTGTGCAGCTGTTGTCAGAGAATCTTCTAGATACCTGCCTGAGAACTGTTTGGAGGACTGCTGTTCCACAGCCTCAACAAGCTCTGCCATGCCAGTGCTCCTCACCCCAGGACCACCACCCAAAACTGTGAACCAGATCTAAGCAAGGCAAAGCCAGAGAATCCTGCCTCAGCACCAGCAAAGAGATTGCTGCAATTGTCCTCTGTACAGTCGCTTGATTGATGATTTGTGGGCCTGGAGCTCAGGAGGCAGCTGCTGAGGCAGCAATTGTAGCCACCATCACCTCCATAGCCCTGGGGGCAGGGACTGGACCAACTCTTCTCTCACCCAGGATTAAGAGTTCCCCCACTGACCTTTTACTTTCTCTTTGGCATTTATGGGTTAAGAGGTCTGGAAACCACCACAGCTGCCAGTGATTCAAACCCGTGAAGTCTGCTCTGGTAGGTCTATGTTGTGGGTCTGTGCTGTCATGGCCCACACAGGACTGTGCTCTATTCCCAACCCAGTGCAAAAGACCCTTCCTGTCATCCTGCCAGACTGCCCTCAGTGGGAGGTTTGTTTCTCTGTGTCACTTTGTGGGTTTTGTAGCACTAAAATGTATATGGAGTCATTTTTACAGGTATTGGAGGTGGTTGGAGCATAAGCTCAAGCAAGTTCCTGCTTTACTCTGCCAACGTGGCTCCACCCCTCACCCCCCACACACACACTGAAAAGCTTTAAAGTCAAATTCAAACATCACATCCCTCATGAAGCTTTCCTTGAGTCTCCCAGCTGGGAAGAACTTCTCCCTAAGATCTAAGATAGTACTAGGAAGAAGCTTCTCCCTAAGATCTCACATAGTACCTTATTTGCTAGTATTTATAATATAATATTGTGCATAAACATTGTGTGTATCCCTCCTCCTCTTCTTATCCTATAAGCTCTAGGAGAGAATGCCATACCTAAACTTTTGATAACCCACAGCATTAAGCAGAGTGTTCTGTACAGAGTAGGTGCTTAATAAATATTTGATCAATTGGAATTACTGTTGTTGATAATAAACTTGAATCTTTATTGCTTAGGCAGAATTTGAAGCCTTATCTTCCTAACTCCACATCTACTACACCATATACCTTTGTGTATATTCAAATGGAGTATGCATACCAGGATGCCTTATGGCTAATCTCCAGGTGTGACTTTAAAAAAAAAGAATAAATTTCTTATCTTTCATATGAAGACTGTACCAACCATTGATCACTGGTGGGTAGCAAACCCCAAGGATCATTTCAGGCAGGAATTCACATTTACCACCTGTGCATTCAGGTGGTCATCATTTCTTTTCTGTCATATACTCCATTCAACAATAATTCCAATTCATCAAACATTTATTACACATATACTATATATATATACTATACTATACTATATAGTATATATACAGTATATGTGTACACACATGCACACACACAAACATACAATGTGCTTAGTGCTAGAGGGCGTCAAATTTTTAGCTATGTCATAGCTCCTGCTCTAGCAAGGGGAAAAGGGATACAGAAATATATATATGTACACACATATATATACATATACATCTGTGTATATATATATATATATATATACACACATATGCATATACACAAACATATAGAGACATAGGAGTATGTTATGTATGTCAATCACCAAGCATTTATTAAGACTAGCTATCTCTTAGGAACAGACAAAAATAGAAACAAATCCTGCACCCAAAAAGCTAACATTCTAATGGTTCAAATAAGTCCCTATGAAACATATACAGAATACATATAAATATATACATATCTATTTGTATGTTTCTATTTATAAACATAGAAATACAAATATTTATAAAGTAGTTAAATATAATGCAGTCAGAGGGAGGGCACTAAGCCAATAAGGGATGGGAAGGGGGTGAGGAAAAGTTTTAGTCAGAAAAAGCAGTTCAAGCATCATCTTAAAGGAAAAGATTGGCTTTATGAGACAGAATAAAAGAGGGATGGGCCAGATCAATGCTAAAGTAAGGATATGGGAAATGAATTCTCCTTTGGGAGGAACAGAGAGGTCAGTTTGACTGCATCTCACCATCCAGGGGAAGAGTTCCATCCAGTGAGGCTGAGAAGATGGGTTGCCATCATGGCCCTATTCCCAACCCAGTGCAAAAGACCCTTCCTGTCATCCTGCCAGACTGCCCTCAGTGGGAGGTTTGTTTCTCTGTGTCACTTTGTGGGTTTTGTAGCACTAAAATTTGTTTGGAGTCATTTTTACAGGTATTGGAGGTGGAACAGAGGAGTTTCTATTTCAACTTAAAAGCAATAAAAAGGCCCTGGAGTTAAGTAAAAGACTTACTCATAGTCAGCTCTGCACTAAAAATCATTTTGGCAGCAATGTATAGGATGAACCAGATTAGGGAGAGACTTAAGGCAGGGAAATCAATTAGGAGTTTGGTGCAATAATCTAGACAAGAGATGGTAAGAACCTGAATTAAAGTGGTTGGTAGCTGTGCGAGTAGAAAGAATGGGCTAGAAGCAAGAGGTCTTGTTAAGGTGGAAATGACAAGATCTACTTACTGATTAGATATGTAGTATAAAGGAGATGGAGGAGTCTAAAACAATACTGTATTAGGAACCTCAGAGACCTGAAAGATAGTGGTACCTTCTACAGAAATTTACAAGTCTGAAAGGGGGGCGGTTCTGAAGAGAAAAGAATAAGTTCATATTTGGAAAAGTTAATTTGTCTTCAGAATATCTAAACTTGAAATGTCTACTAGGCAATGGGGGATGGGGGAATAAAGCTCAGGGAAGAGATGAGGTCTCTCTCTCTCTCTCTCTCTCTTCTCTCTCTCTCTCTCACACACACACACACATATACATATGGAAGCACACATATAAATACATATATACACATATATAATGTGTGTACATAAAGGTGTATATATGTATACACACCTATATCTCTGTAAAGCCAAGGATAAGCAGCTTTCCAGAGGACTGCCACTGTGAACAGTTTTCAAGGTTCTGATTACACAATATAGCGAACTCTCTATTTATTCAATAACAATTCAGAGCAAAACATTCACAGAATATCAAGGTACGGCATTCACAATGTTACAATTTATCACAGAAAATAAAAATACAACATTCACCATGTCACAACTCAACAACTTATCACTAAAATGGCCACATAGTTTTCACCAAAATAGTCACATAGTTTTGAACAAAGTACAGTCATTTAGTAACTCAATCATTCAATCAAGGGACACAAATTAAGAAAGTCAAAATACTCCTCCCCTGGGTAGTACATTCATTTGGTTAATCACAAAGTCTTTAAGTCCTCAGTTCAATCACAAAGTACAAAATTAAAGTACTCCACTCATGGGGTGCAACAATTTCATCAGTTACTACTCAGACAATTTCATCAGTCACTACTCAGTATTCATGAAGAGGTCTTTTCATTTTGACTAGAGGCAGGTAGCCGCTACCTGAATCCACCAGACTGTCACCTGGGTTCAAAGGCAGACAGCTCCTAGTTCCTCGCCCAGATTTCCATGCAGTTTCTGCTCCACATTGAATCTCACAGTATCCAGTCCACCTCAAGTCTTCCACAGTTTCTGTTCCTGGAAAGAGAAAACTTAACAGAGCCACAGACAGACAAAGTACCAACACTGCTTCCTCTGGCAACTCCAGCTGGCCCTCAGAAGCCTTCAGCAGCTCTGTTCTCAAAATCAAAATCACTTTCTCCACTGAAGTTCCAGTCCAGCAGCAGCAGCCTAGCCTTCAGCTGCTCCCTGAGAAAAATTCTCTCTCTCTCTCTCTCTGGCAGCAGCTACTCTGCCTCCAGATGCTTGTCCCAAGAAGTTCTGACTGTCCAGCTTGTGTTCTTCCTTATATATGGTATTAGCTTCTCCCTGTTCAGCCCCTTCCTGTCACATCAGCAACAGGGATTCCCTGTTCAGCCCCTTCCTGTTACTTCAGCAACAGGGGTTCATACCTTCTACTTCTTTAACAGAGGCTTAATTTGAAACTAGGTGCTAAGTACCTGTCAGCTTTCCAATACAAAGGGATCTTCAAATTCCATTACCATTACAATGTGTGTGTATATATTTATGCTTGCATGTGTACTTTATATATATACATACATATATATGTATATATATATATATGTCAACTGCAAAGAGATTATAGTTAAGCTCATGAGAAGTGATGAAGTCTATAAGAGAGTATAGAGGGACAAGAATACAGATGGCCCAGAACAATTATATAATTACCTATCTATCCTGATTAAATATCAAATGGCTTCCAATTGAAAATTGCTTTTCAAAGTAAAGCAATTTTTAAACTTACCAAAAGGTATACCAATCCTTCTTTCCCCCAAATCAACTGAATTCATTTTACTCAGTCCCTAGAGGGCTGCAGGAGAAACTCTCAAATCACATCACAAAAAGAAACTCCAGAGACTATGTCACTCCTTAGTTCATCCCACAAATTTTCACCTGGTTGTAACTTCTTATCTCACTGTCCCTCCATTCCAGGTAGACTGGCTTGTGAGGAATTCTCTGGGAGTAATCAGTGCTTCAGGGTAAACAGATCATAGCTTCACAGGTGGCAAGGATCTTAGATGCCATGTAATCTGACTTCTTCATTTAACAGAAAGGGAAACTGAGGCTTAAATTCCTATGTTCCAAATTCCTTGAAAAAGCCACCTATACAGACTCATTGCCTCCACTTCCTTTCTTCTCACTCAGCCCTCAGTTTGCAATCTGGTTTCTGACATCAACCTATCATTCAACTGGAACTGCTCTCTTTGACATTACCAATGATCTCTTTTTAGTTTAATGTTAAAATAAATCATTTTGTTTTCACATCATCTTTATTTCCCAGTGTTGGAGTTGAAAGAGACTCTCTTGATCTTTTGATAAGGAAATCTAGATTTAGAGAGGGTAAGTGACTTGTCTGAGGTCACATAGCAAGTTTATGGCAAAGCTGGGACTAGAGCCTAGTGGTTCCTATAGCAAGTCAGTTATTTTAGCTATGTGCTTTTACATGCCAACTAAAGTACAAAATTGAGTCAAATTCTGTGAATAATTCAGATCCCTAAATGTGTTTTTCTTCTGAAATATCCTATTTTATTTCATTTTGCATCTGTGCCTGAAATATAGTATTATGACTATCATTTCCCACAAGGCACATTGTGCACAAGCCTGAATGGATCACTTTCCAAAAATTAAAAAAAAACAAACAAACAAACCCTGTAATTGGTGTATCTCTTTCTAATTTCCTCTTAGGAAGGCGGCTACCAATATGAAGCAAGGTGAAGGATGGAGGCCATTTAGCAGCTACCTTTCCCTCTATTATCTGAATATTTCAAATGAAAGTATTTTTATCTGAATCAAAGTCAGACTTGTCCAGAAAGTAATCAATCAGCAGCTTGGTGACCTATAGATGGAACCAATACTATTTTGGACTTTTATATCTGTGTACTTTTCTGAGAATGGAGGAATCAGCAACAGTGACTTACTGTCCTTAGAAACTCTTTCTATTGGCTTTGGCATGGTGCCTATTTCTTTACCCTCCTTCAGAGAATCAGTTTCATTTACAATGGAGAATTGTTCCAATTCTCTAATGCACTTTACATGTGTACACAGAGACTTAATCTTTATCTGCTGTCTATGAGGTCTTCCTACCTGTCATGAAAAGAGAAGAAAAATAAATAATGAAGCCATGACCAGTAAATAAAATAATTTTAAATTCCTTCATGAAAGAAAGTAATAACTGATAAAGCATAATACTAAGTGAGGTGAAATGAAAGTTGACATGAGCTTGATTTAAATTTCTTACATGGAATGTTTATATTGGAGCTGAAGACCCTGTCACCCACATTTGTGAAGGAAAAAGGTCAGTGACATTCCCGGTGTAAGCTCTTAGTTGGCATAATGAGCCAAAGAGAAAATATTAAGTATTTGTCAGAGTCTCCAAAATCAGACCTGATTTGTTTGAGACCCGGACTTAGAGTGGCAAGTGCTGAGCTAGGATTAGACATATTATTATCTAGAAAAGATAATAGAGCAATTTGGAACTATGCCCAAGGGGCTAAAATACTGTGTATACCTTCTGACCCAGCAATAACACCATTAGATCTGTATATGCCAAAGAGATCAAAGAAAAAGGAAAAGGTCCTTATATGTACAAGAATATTTATAGCAGCTCTTTTTGTGGTGGCAAAGAACAAGAAATTGAAGTGATACCTATAAATTGAGGAATGGTTGAAGAGGTTGTGCGACATGATTGTGATGAAAGACTATTGTGCTATAAGAAATGAAAATCAGGATGGTTTCAGGAAAATCTGAAAAGACATATATGAACTGATGTGAATTGAAGGGAGCAGAGCCAGATCATTGTACACAGTAACAGCAATATTGTATGAAGATCAGTTGTGAATGACTTAGCTATAATTAGCAATATAATGATCCAGACAATTCTGAAGGACTTATGATGAAAACATGTTATCTACCTCCACATAAAGAACTTATATACATATATATGTATATATACATATATATGAAAAAACTTTTATATAGACAGATAGATATACACTTATATGTGCATAGATATTATGTTATGCTATATTATGTTATGTTATGTTATGTTATGTTATATTATATTATATTATATTATATTATATTATATTATATTATATTATATTATATTGTATTATATTATATATAACTGATATATGCATACTTCTTTACTTTCTTTTTCTGGTCTGTCTATGGAAACTTTTATATGACTGCATATATATAGTCAGTATCAAAGTGCTTGCTTTCTAAATAAGGAGGATAGAGGAGAAGGAAAGAGGGAATTTGGAATTCAAAAACTATTTTAAAAACACATTAAAATTGGTTTTACATGTAATCGAGAAAAAATTCATAGATGAATATATAGGGCATGTAGAAGAATCAAGCGTAGCTAGTTCTAACTATAACATTTGATATTATTATTGAGGTTACTGAACTCTTCAGTATGACAGAATACTTGAACATTAAGTTATGGTCAGGTCCCAGATGCCTTCAAACATGCAGAACTTATCTGAGATTCACTTAAAACATCTAAAGAATTTTTTAGTAATCTCTAAATCATGATTTTCAAGCCTGTATGTTGGCTGTAAATATTTCAATAAAAGACAGTTGTAGGATATTTTAAAGAGACTTGTCAAGTAGAATTGGGGTGGGGGCAGAAGACTAATGTTCATTGGTTTGATCAACTTCTTTGATTTTTAATTTGAAAATTGAGAAACTGTTCCTTTATTTAGAAAATCCCTTCTTATTACTTAGTAATAAAATCACGATCAAGACCAATGACACCAAATGAAGTTGCAATTTTGCTTCCTGCTTGTTCAAGTGGAAGCCAATCATTGATTTCTTCAAGTAGTCACTCTCCATTCATGTAATTCAGTTGTGCCCACAAGGCAGAAAGCCACAACAGTCAGACACAAGAGAAAAGCCTCCCCTTTATGAAATAATAAAGCAAAAAAAAAGATGTAGGACATGATCCAATTCACAAGAGGGCCATGCAAACAAACAGCCCCCTGGTGAAAACAAGCAAATTGTGGTTGTCTGGGTGATATTTTCTTGGAGGAAGAGAAAACAAAGGCTGCCCACAAATCCCAGCCAACATATAGTAAACTACAAGGATTTTTTTAGGCTTTATGATGATATCAACCACAAACGATTAAAACAAAACAACAAAGAATCTACCTCAGACCTAAAGAATTCTGATCAATGCAATGACCAACCGTGTCCCCAGAGGATCCATGGTAAAATATGTTGCACATCTACTGACAGAAAGGTGACTGACATAGGGCTGCAGGAAAAGGCATATCTTCGGACATGGCCCCTATGTAGATTTGTTTCGCTTGACTATACTTATTTGTTACAACGGTTTTTTGGGGGGGTCAGTGTAGGGTGGGGTATGGATCCTTCAGTTTTTAATTGGAGGGAGGGAGAAGAAAGTTAACAATAATTATGCCAAAAATAGGAGAACCATTAAAACATCTTTAGAAATGCTCAGAAAACAAAAGGAAGTTCAGGAAGAAGCAGAAGCAAGGCAGTTTTGAAAGTGATGTGTAGAATTTTTTAAATACTAAAACGAAAGCAAGCAGGGTGACATGGAGATTCAGAGTTTCATAGAGAATCCTTATTTTGTGTTCTGCTACATATGGGAATGCTCTTTTTTGGTGTTTAGTTTAAAAAATAAAAACATACCCATTTTTTTTGCAGAAAGTACAGTACTTATAGTTAGTCTTTCACAATATGACTGCTATGGAAATGTTTGCATAACTACACATGTATAACCTATACTGAATTGCTTACCTTCTCAACGGGGGTGGGTGAGGAAGGAAGAAGGGAAAGAATCTGGAACTCAAAGTTTTCCTCAAGAATGCTTGAAAGTCCTCTATTCCACTGAATGACCATATTTTCCCCTGAAACAAAATACTCAGTTTTGCTGGGTAGGTGACCCTTGGGTTCATTCCCAGTTCTTTTGCCCTCTGGAATATCGTATTCCATGCCCTTCGATCCCTCAGTGTAGAAGCTGCCAGGTCCTGGGCTATTCTGATTGTGTTTCCACAATATTGAAATTGTTTCTTCCTGGCTGCTTGTAGTATTTTCTCCTTGATCTGGGGATTCTGGAACCTGGCTATAATATTCCTGGGAGTTTTCTTTTTGGGATCTTTTTCAGGAGGTGGTCGGTGGATTCTTTCAACCTCTATTTTGCCCTCTGGATCTAAAACATCAGGGCAGTTTTCCTTGAGAATTTCTTGAAGGGTGATTTCTAGGTTCTTTCCTTGATCATGGCTTTCAGGTAGTCCAATAATTTTAAAATTGTCTCTCCTGGATCTGTTCTCCAGGTCAGTGGTTTTTCCCATGAGATATTTCACATTGCCTTCTACTCTTCCATTTGTTTGGATCTGCTTAACAGCATCTTGATTTCTCATAAAGTCACTAGCTTCCATTTGCTCCAGTCTAACTATGAAGGAATGAATCTCCTCAGTGAACTTTTGAGATTCTTTTTCCATCTGGCAGATTCGACTTTTTAAGGCATTCTTCTCCTCATTGCCCTTTTGGGCCTCCTTTGCCATTTGAGCTAGTCTATTTTTTAAGGTGTTGTTTTCCTCAGTCAGGCTCTTGACCCTCATTTCATACTTTTCCTGCATCCTTCTCATTTCTCTTTCTAATTTTTCCTCCACTTCTCTTATTTGATTTTTAAAGTCCTTCTTAAGGTCCTCTATGGCCTGCAACCCACTCATGTTTTCCCCTGGGGCTTTTGGAGCCGGACTTCTGACCTCACAGTCCTTTTCCCGCTCTATGCCCCCAAAATAGGAGTCTAGGGTTGCATTTTTCTGTTTCCTTTGCCTTGGCATGTTGCCACTTAATTGCTTGACTTTTGGGCTTGTTGCCACACTATGGCTTTAAGGCCAGCTAGAGGAATTTTCGTCCCGAACGTGTGGGGCAACTTCCGTTTCTGGCAAGCTGTAAACCCACCCACAACTTCCACCCTAGATCACAATCCAGATCCAGGGAGGTTAAAGCAAGAGCGATTACCACCCAAGACTGATCGCTGGATCTCCCCACGATTTGCAGGCCGGGAGCTGGAGCTGCCTCTGAAAACTACAAAATGGCGTGTCTCCTCAGTTGCTTCTAGCCCCTAGGGGAGGGAGCCGACGCATTCCCTAAATACCAGTCCCAAAATCCATAGGACACTAACCTCTTACTTTGTCCTAGGCATGTCTATGTTGATAATTCGGGAGTCGCCACAGCTCCTGGTGTTCTGGGGTTCCTCCAGCCGGCTGCTGGCCCTGCCACCCTGGGGCTAAAACCTCGGCTCACGCGGACCTGGGCTCGGCTCAGCTCCTGCGCTCTGTGTGCTGCACACTGCCATATCCCAGACTGCTGGGCTGGTCCTTCCTGCAGGGCTGCTGGGCTGTCCTCAGCGGGAGGTTAGCTTCTCTGTGTCGTTCTGTGGGTGCTGGGGCTTCAGAAGTTGTTCACAGTCCTTTTTTACATAGTTTGGGGGGAATCTGGGGGCAGAGAGGCTTGGAAGAGCTGCTTCTACTCCGCCATCTTGGCTCCGCCCCCGAACTCAAAGTTTTAAAAACAAATGTTAAAAATATTTTTACATACAACCAGGAAATAAGATATGCAGGCAATGGGGTATAGAAATCCATCTTGCCCTATCAGAATGTAAGGGGGAAGGGGGAAGGAGGGGTTGGAGGGTATGAAAGAGAGCAGACTGGGGGAAGGGGTAACCAGTATGCTTGCCATCTTGTGGTGGGGGGTAGGGGAGAGATGGGGAGAAAATTTGGAACTCAAAATCTTGTGGAAATGAATGTTAAAAACTAAAAGTAAATAAATAAATTCTGGAAGAAAAAAAGAAAGTATGGTACTTGAAACATTAGATTTTCTTGCAAAGGAAAGCTTGACTATCTAAAACAACTCACTGCAACACAGATAAAAATGATTCAGGATAAAATTGTCAAAATCAAAATTTCTTATCCTTGATTAAGAAAAAAGGTGGCAATGAAGATATAAAATAACCATATCTTTTGTTCTAGTTTTGGGACTAAGGAAAAGTGAACAAAAATAATAAACATGCCTTTAGCAATGGTGGAATGAAATCGGGGACAACTGTGGCCATGGGGATGCAAAGGAAGCTGAGGTTG
Source organism: Gymnobelideus leadbeateri (assembly GCA_011680675.1). NCBI lineage: Eukaryota > Metazoa > Chordata > Mammalia > Diprotodontia > Petauridae > Gymnobelideus > Gymnobelideus leadbeateri. The sequence continues at coordinate 29,359 of WOXC01004103.1, forward strand.
ATGTGGAAGATGAAAGCAAAGAGAACATTAATTCCATTTGTTCACTCAGTCATACAGGAGCTCCCAAGAGATGTCTGGGTGGGGCCTGCTGAGGACAAAGCTAATGTGAGGCCTGAAGGATAGTTGCTCACTGAAGCTATGAGTAGCCTGTGGAAACATAGGGGGGGGAATCACAAAACCCCAGGGTTGAAAGGGGGGCCCTTAAAGATCATTCTGTTCAACCCATATGTGAACAAGAATCCCCTCAATAAGTTTTCCTTACATTAAGCCTAAACCTTCCTCTTAGCAGCTTCTGCCCATTATTCTTAATTCTGTCTTTTTTGGGCTCCAAATCAAACCAAACCCTGATCCCATTTCTATGTAACAGCCCTTCAGATCCATGAAGAGAGCTAACACACTCCCTTTAAGTCTTGTTTTCTCCAGGCTAAACATTCCAGAATCCATTGGTTTTCACCTGACATAATCTCAGAGGCTTTTTATCCTGGACACCATCCTCTCCAATCCAAGTCATCAATATTCTTTCTAAAATGTAGTGACCAAAACTAAACACAATGTTCTATATATGTTCTCCATGTTCCAGAAAAGAGTACAGAAGGCCTAATACCTCCCTAGTTTTAAACACTATGCCTCTTTTGGTGTAGTCTAAAATTGTATGAACTTTCTTGGCAGCCATGTCTGATCGTTGCCAAACACTGAGCATGGAAATCCACTAAAGTCTCCAAATAATTTTCAAAGGAATTGTCTCATCTTCCCCCACCTTATACTTGTGAAGTTAATTTTTGGAAGCCAAATGTAAGACTTTTCTTTTAACAATACCACATTCTATCATATTAGATTTGGCCTCACACTTTAGCCAGTCAAGAGCTTAACTCTGCCATCCACTGTCAGCTATGCCTCCCAGCTTTGTTTCATCTGTGAGTTTGATAGGTGTGCTATTTAGGGCTGATGTAAGGAAAAACTTCCAAATGATTTGAGCTAGACAAAGGTTGAAGTCTGTTTTACATCTACCCCACTGTTTGTGGAGATGAGATGTTCACAGCTATGGGGGCCCTGCACACATTTTCAGACTTTTTCAACGTGTTTACCAGTTTTGCCCATTTCCACACATTTTTCTGCTTTTGCTTTAATTTTTTTATTTGTTAGATGGAAAGGTTCTTTGGGAAGGGGAAGTGAGAGGGATACTAGGAGAAAATTTATGGTTGTAATTAAAACAAAGACTGTCCTTGGAGGTAGTGGCTTGACCCTTACTGGAAGTCCAATCAAAGGATCCCTCCTTTTGTATATTATAAAGGGATTCTTATTCAGATATGAGTTGTACAAGATGGCTTCTGTGAATACTTTTAACCGTAGGAGACTGTGATTCTCCCCATGTGCCCCCACAGGTTACCTATAGCTTTGGTGAGCAAAGTATTCCTTATGCCTTACATCAGCACTGTCCATGGCAAACCTCAGTTCCTTCCATTAGTGTTTATATGACATGAACTCAAGGATTCCATGTCTTCCTCTGAATGTTGTCCATTTTACTAATATCCTGCCTAATACATAAAACTGAATTCAGTACCCCAAAATCAGTCTAATTTGGGCAGAAGACAATGGGAGCATCCCCTCTAATTTACTGGAAAATGTACCTCTCCTAATGGATCCTAAGATCACATTTGCTTTCTTGATTGCCATCCTTAGCTTTCAATCCACTAAAACCCTTAAATCCTTTTCAGATCAATGACCTTATAGACTCTATACTTGTCGGGTTGATTTTTTCAACCCAAATGTAAGACTTTACATCTATCTCTACTAGGTTCCTTTTTATTTGACGCAGCCCACCATTGTAGCTGGTCAGTATCATTCCAAATCCTGATTCTTTCATCTAATGTATTACTATACTGCCCAGTTTTACATTATCTGCAGATTGGACAAGTATATATTCTGTACCTTTATTCAAATCATTGGAAAAAAATATTTAATAACGCATGACCAAGTACAGAACTTTGGGGTACTTTGTGGGAGACCCTGCTATAAGTTGACATCAAGCCACTAATGATTACTCTTTGAATCCAGACATAAAAACTGTTCTGAATCTGCCTGTGTGATTATAATAGGCCTTTATTGAGTAAAAATGATTATTTTTCATTTTATGCATATAAATAATAAATAAAAAATAAAATGGTATAAAAGATTTACTAGTATCTTTATTCAAATGTTCACTGAGGATTTTTAAATTAAAAATACAGGTAAGCATCAGTTTCATCAAGAGATATGTTCCTGCAGTTATGAATCAATACAACCATTTTGGAAAGCAGTTTGGAATTAGGCAGACAAAGTGACTAAAATGTTCATCATACCCTTCAACTGAGAGACTCTACCAGTAGGATTATACTCCATATAGGTCATGGATAAGAGGACAGTTCTCATATACACCAAAATATCTATAGCAGTACTTTTTTGTGGTAGGAAAGGGATATAAAAATGGATGCCTATCAATTTGGGGAATGGCTAAAAGAACTGTGGCATATAAATGTAATAGAACATCACTGTGCTATAAGAAAAAACCAATTTGGGCTATACAGAGAAACATGGAAAGATTTAAATGAGCTGACTGATATAGAGTGAAGGAAGCAGAGCCAAGAAAATGATGTTCACAATGCCTGCAACAATGTAAATAGAAAAAAACAACCATAGGACAATAGAAATGATCAAGAACAAGGTTAGCTTTAAAGAGGAACCACAAGAAGGAACCCCACTCTTTGCGGAGATGAGAGGTTCACAGCCATGGGGGCCCTGCACACATTTTCAGACTTTTTCAACGTGGTTATCAGTTTTGCCCATTTCCATACATTTTTCTTCTTTTGCTTTAATTTTTTTTATTTGTTAGATCGAAAGGTTCTTTGGGAAGGAGAAGTAAGAGGGATACTAGGAGAAACTTTATGGTTGTAATTAAAACAAGATATTTCAATAATATTTTGAAAATGTGTTTCTGCAAAGTTATATGTAAATTTTTGTTGTTGTTATCTGTTGAATCAAATCATGGGTCAGATGCACCATGCTAAAGCAGGGGTGGGGAACCTGTAGTCAAGTCTTTTGTAGATTGAAGAATTCTTTGGACACTGAAGCGTAGTGGAAAGATAGCCTGGAATTGGGGTCAGAAGATCTCTGGGTCCATACACAGACTCAGAGATTTCCTAAATTGGTGACTTGGATCAAATTACATGACATCCTAATTTATAAAATGGGTACATGGGAGGATCAAATGAAATAATTTTGTTGAAGCATTGATAAACTTTAAAATACTATAAAAATAGCAGCCATTATTACTATTAAATGAACCATTATTCCCTAGGTAGAGCTATTTTTTAAAAGCAAGGTAAATCTCTACCTTTATTTGCTACACTTCCAAAGTCACAGTAATTCATAGATCTTTCTTCAATAAGTGGTATTCAAAATTCTTGAGACAATAGGTGTTTTAGTTTGACTTAGCAGTGTCAAGACCTCAATGAAGTGAAATTCATAAATAAGCATTGTATAATTCTAAACAATTATGTAGTTCCAATAGCTTATATGAGTTGACAATTTTACTTCTGAATTCTTTCTTTGTAGCAGAAGGCTTTCTGGGCCTCTGATTTATCTATGTGGAGAACTGCCAGAGTAAACTCCTTCTCTCAATTCAGACTGACAATCCATCTGTAATTTATTGTCTTCGAAGGTTGTCAGGGACTACTAAGAGCATAAGGGACTTAGGGTATAACAGAGGCAAGATCTGAACCCAGGCCTTTCAGATCTCAAGTTCTCTGCCAGGGTAACCAACATTCTCCCAAGTTCTTTACGTAGCCGTGTTATGCCCCCAAACCATCAGGATTGAGATCATCTGTTCTTAACCTGCCATCCAAGAATTTGTATTGTTTTTAATGTTCTGATAGCTGTATTTTCAAGTAATTTGTGCCATTTGTAATCTTCATTTTATCTTATGTATGTAAAACATATATTCTGAGGAGAGGCCCATAGGCTTCACCAGATTGCCAAAGGGGTCCATAGCACAGAAAAGATTAAGGACCCCTGAGGGCTTTTTTTATAGAGTCAGCATAATACAGGGAAATGTACACTAATTACAGACTATGAGGACCTGAGCTCATACCCCACTTCTGGACAAGTATTACATATGTGACTTTGGGCAAGTCACACTACCTCTATGGACCTGAGATTTTTCCTCTGGAAAATGAAGGGCTTGGACTACATGGCTTCTGAGGTCCCTTCCAGTCCTAGATCTAGGACAGCATGATCTATATAAAAACCCACCTTGTTAGTTTTGTGCAAGGCATATAAAATTGATCTCTATGGGACACCTTTTGGTTAGGTCTTTCCATTGAGTATTTCAGTAGCAAAGAGAATGCCACCTGGTGGCTAAAAGAAATACAGACAGAAATGGATCCAGCAAACCCTGTAAGTCAAAGCCTCGAAGATTTCATTGAGAAGCTCTAAAATAATTAAAGCCATCATCAACAAGTATTTCTCTACCTCCTACTATGTGGGAGACAAAAGATGGTGGGAAATCTGATTGACCACTTATGAACCCAGCATTCAATTAGACAGACATTCTAGATGCATCAATGATCAATATTCTCCATTCTCATCTGTTTCTCTTGTCAGTTCCTTGATCTGATAGCTCAAGTAACTGGCAATACTATTATGGCTTTTTTACCATTTAGAAGCAGCTTATAAGAGTAGAGAGAGTGCTGGATTTGGAGTTAGGAAGACTTGGGTTCAAATGGTGCCTCTGATTTTTACTAGGTGTGTGACTCTGGACAAGTCACTTAAACTCTTGGGGACTCAAGCACCTTTATCATGACTTAGTTACTAAGCTGTAGACTACTTGCAAGGTAGGAACTAGCATCGAGATACAGCAGCTTAGCACCAGGTGTTGGCTGTCTTACCAACTCCTCCCTCCTCCAGCCTCTGGGCTACCACACTACAAAATCCCATGCTCCTATGCCATTATGCTTGGATCTGCTTTTCCATCAAAGTGTGGGAAGACTGCTCCTAGTGTACTACCTCAACTGGTAACCTGTACCATGAAGGATGCTCTAGATAAGGGTACAAAACACTAGGGGATCTGAGGTAAAGGTGAAGTGCATGACTCATGCCATTGTCCCTATCTTCTTCTGTCCCCCCCTTTCCACATAGGTCCCTGGAAGCCTCCTCTGTTATTCCCAAATTCCTGTTCACCTTAGATCTCTTCCTCTCATATCCATTCTACCTTCTATAGCCCACAAAACATGGCTTTCTCAAGAAAACTCTCCATTTTCACCACATTTTACCAAACAGGCTACTCCTCTCACACTCTTGCTACAGAGGATGGAGAAGCTGGCATGTGCTTTGCTCTCCACTACTGCCTTTAGATCCCTAGATATCACTCAGCAACCAGTTGTCCTCCTTTCAAGTTCACTGCATCCTGCCCAGTGGTGTGTTGCTGTTACCTGGGGACCTCCAGGTTACTTTTATCTCCTCCACAATGGGTTCAGTTCTAGAACTCTTCCTGCTTTGAACATCCTGGCTACACAGGTCCTCATCTTATCCCCGATCCTATTACCTCTGTCTCTAGATGACCTCAGCCTGACACGGGAGTGGTGCCCAAACTCCTCTTTTCTCAGATGGCCTTGCTCCAGGTATCACCAAAATGGAAGCTGTGGTTCTGAGCCCATGAAACATGGACCTGCTTTCCCACCAGAGTCACTTGTTCTGATGTGCACCTAGGAAGGAGGTAGCTGCAAATAGGGAGTGTGTTTTCTTCAATCAGTGAAGATTGCTGAACTAACCATGACCATTCTCACAGGTTAGGGTCACACAATGCCTTCTGTAGCATGACCCAGAGACATCTGAAAATAGGCCCAATTGAGGTTGATTCTCTTTCTGTGCTGAAAGCCACACAAGGTCAATGATTTGTAGTTGGGGGTGGGGCAGACAGATCATAAGTTAAAGGACAGAGAGAGGCATTCTGTCCATGTCTAAATCTATCTCTATGTCACTGGAAAACAGAAGGGGACAAAAAAATTTATCATTATAACTAGCTATAGCTTGTAAGGCCACCCAGAGTTGGCAATAATAAGATTGTTCATGAGAATAACAGACATTTATGGAGTGATTTTACAAAGTGTACAAAACAAGTCTTATTATTCCCATTTTACAAATGAAGAAACTGAGTCTCAAAAAGATTAGGCATATTATCAGTGGTTGTGTTGGCTAATAACTGCCAGAGGTAGGATTTGAATATGAGTATTTCCCAACTCCAAGTCTAGACATTGGTGTTTTTTTTCTCACTATTACATGATTTTCTGGTTAATTTTTATACAAGCAACATTGCACATACAAAGCACACACAGAGTGTAAAGGATGCTAATTTGCCTTATTGGGAGAGAGGACATTGGTGATGCATGCCAAAGGGTTGAACTAATTGCAATGTGAGTAGAAAATGAACCATTCAGAATGGTAGAGCCGTATCAGATATTTGAACAATGTAAAGGTTCAGCTAGGTGGCGCTGTAGTGTAGTTGCAGTGGCGCTCCAGTGCAGTTCCTGGCCTGAAGTCAGAAAGATTCCTTTTCCTGAGTTCAAAGCTGGCCTCAAACACTTCCTAGCCTTGTGACCCTGGAAAAATCACCTCACCCTGTTTGCCTCAGTCTCCTCATATCTAAAATGAGCTGGAGAAGGAAACAGCAAGCCACTGCAGTATTTCAGTAACTCTGCCAAGAAAACCCCAAATGGGGTCATGTAGAGTTAGCCACGACTAAACAACAAAGGTGTTTCAACACCCCAAAATGGAAACCATTATTGAGGTCTGAATACATGATTTTGGAACTAAAACTCAAACACATGTAATCATTTTAAAGCTATATAATAATGGCCAATGCATATTTATTAAGGACCTAATATGCAGAAGGAACACAGAGAACACAACACAAGGCACCAAAATGCAGTGATCTATGCTCAAGGTGCTTACATTCTACTGGGGGGTTAAATATGTGCACAGATTAATAAATGTACAGTCATCTGAGGTTGGGGTAAGCACTAACAGTTGAGGGGTAAAGACAGTCAGTGAAGCCTTCTGGAAAGAATTGGCATGTCTGGTTCTGAAAACTAGGTATGAGAAGGGAGTGCGTTTCAGGGAAGGAGGAATGGCTTGTGTCATACACAGAAGCAGGAGATGACAAGTCCAATTTAGGGAACAACTCATAGCCCAGTTAAGGCTATTCACATGGAATGAATAAAGAGGGATGAAATGAAACAAACTGAAAAGGTTGGTAGAATTGACTGGGAAGGACCTCAAATACAAGGCTGAGGAGGAAGTACTTTATCCTACAGGGTAATAGGGAGCCACGGAAGAGTTTTGAACAAAAAAGTGACACAATCCAACCTATTACAAGTCATATGGAGGATGGATTGTTAAGGGAGGAGAATAGAGCAGTGATATCCAATTCAAATAGAAATGGACCACTGAACTGTACCTAAGGATCCCTGTGGCTGCATATTGACTTTAGTTTTCAAATGTAATGTTTTCTATGTCTAACTGTACTTTTATTTATGTTGTGAAATATTTCCCAATTGCATTTTAATCTGGGCTGTACTGGGGAGAAGAGTGCTGGTTTGAAACCTCTGAACTAAAGGTAAGGAGAACAAGTAGGACATCAGAAGAAGAGGGGATAAGGAGATTAAAACCTGGGCTGGGGCAGGGTCGGGGTGGGGGGGCTTGAGAATAGAGACTCTCTCTGAGGACAGGAACTGCTACCTTTTATGTATTTGGATCTCTCTTGGCTAGCATAGTGCCTGGCACACAATAGCTGATAAGAAACTCTTGTTGAGTGAATGCACATTTCCCTGAATACGGTTGGGACAAAAAGGTGTTAAAAATGTGGGTGACTGTGCCAAGTCTGAAGCACATTGTTCTTTGAAATGCAGAGGAGCTGATAGGGAAGATTTTGAACATTTCCTTCCATTAACTGCATACTGTAATGTTCTAGCATTACCATTTTCATTTCAAATAAATATTTCTCTTCCTGAAGAGTGTAAATATTTTATTGAAATTTCCTATATATTTTACTTCCTTAAATAGGTTATAGCTCCTTGTGGGTAGGGGCTGGGCCATCTGCATCTTCTACAGAACACTGTAGGGCACAGAGTAGGTACCCTGAGATTTCTTAGTGACCTGTGTTGACTCAAATGAGATTCCAAATTAAATTATGATTCAATAATCCAATAAGCATTAATTCAATATCAGTTCTATGCTAGGGGATGTTCTAGGCACTGGGATCATACTAAGAAAAAGCCAGATCCTACTGTCAAGAAGTTTGCATTCTGCTTGGGGTAGGGGGGGTAGATATTAAATGTAAATAAATTTATATACACACAATCATTCTAGGAGGATTCAACAAATATTAATTGACCACCTACTTTATGTGAATCACCAGGGCAGATGCAAAAGTGAAAAATACATGGTCCCTGCCCTTGAAAAGCTTACAATCAAATAGCCTCACCATCTATGGAAATTACTATACTATAAAGTAGCAAGCAGATGGAGGGGAAAAAAGGTAAGCCCTTACAATCTATATTCCCATGGAGCCCTCATACATCTGTGTGGCTGCCCAAGCAGGGGGAAAGAATAGAAGAGCAGCTGGTGATGCTGAACTCCATCACCATGTTGCAGGCCAAGTACCTGCTTATATTAATAGTATCTGGCATCCATAAAGTTCTTGAAAGTCTGCCAAGGGATTTATTCATATTGTCTAATTCAATCCTCATGACTACCCTGGGAGGGAAGTGTTATTATTAGCACTTGGAGATATTAGCCCATTTTATAGATGAGAAGACTGAGGTTCAGAGATGCTGAGTACTTGACCAAGGTCACACAGCTAATTAGAATCTAAGATAGGTTTCTAAGTAAGTTTTTCTGATTTCAAAGCCAAGCCTCAACCTGCTTTGCCATGCTATCTCAAAATATGGAGATAGGCCTCTCTCTGCTGGGTTGACCTTTTGTTCACAAATTCACAACTGAATTCTTTAGGGAAATCAAATGGCTCATGCAAGTCATCTACAAGGAGAGGTTGTGTATGTGGGTTCTCTGCATATTCTGATCATTCATAATGTTTATGGCTATGATGATGCCTTCTCTAATTCTCTCAATGAATTAACAGTGGCTGCAGTTTCACACTTTAACACCAAGCAGCAGTTAGGAAATCATATTAGGTATTCGAGCAATCTGTTTTAATACCAATTAGCTAATAAAGTAATTAGCAAAGTAAGAAATACATTACTACTATGCAGTATTATGATTTAGTTGAAATTGCACATGCAGATGCATAATGTGGGATTTCTAAAAATTCCATTTAGGACATTTTAGCAGTGTATTGAAATATTTCTCATTCACAAGCAGCCAGCTGTGATGGAGGAAGCTGTGTTTAAATAGTTTGTCTAAATTGGAGGTGCTAGCAGATTTCAGAAAGAACTTTTTTATAAACTTTGTTTTCCCTGTCATGGGGAATTAGAACAACATTTACAGCAATGTGCAATTTATTTTCATTTTTCATGTGCATTGAGCAGTTCCTCATTCAGGAGGTTCCATCTCCAGCCTCTGGACCTTTGCATTGGCTGGTCCCCTTGCCTTGAATGCAACTCCTCTTTGTCACTCCAGCCTCTTAGAAGTTAATGAAGTAACATATATAAAGCTCATTGTGTACTTTGCAGTGCCATATAAATGTTACTGTTCTTTCTGCAGTTATCCCTATCTTCCTTTAAGTACAGCTAAGATGCCAATGCTACACAAGATTTATCCTAACCCTTTCATTTGTTAGTTCTCTCTATCTCTTGAAAACACTTTGTATGACTTTGTATATACTTTGTATTTATTCATCTGTGCACACATCATCTTCTATTGTTGTTTAGTTGTTTTTTAGTTGTGCCCAATTTTCTGTGAGCCCCATTTGGGGTTTTCTCAGCAAAGACACTAGAGTGGTTTGCCATTTCCTTCTCTAGCTCATTGGACAGATGAAGAAACTGAGGCAAACAAGGTGAAGAGACTTGCCCAGGGTCACACAGCTGGTAAGTGTCTGAGGCCAGATCTGAACTCAGGTTTGCCTGACTCCAGGCCAGGCACTCTATCCACTATGCCACCTAGCTGCCACACATCATTTTCCTTCCAACAGAAATAAGCACCTTGAGAACAGGGACTGTTTTATTCTTGTCATCATAACCCTAGGCCCTGGAACAGTGCCTGGTCTATAGTAGGCAACAAATAAGTATTTATTGGATTAAACTGGACCTAAAGGTATAGCATGCTATCTTCTGGTACAGATAAAATTGTCAGATAATATTTGAATTGGCTGTCCTGGGTCCTAACTGCAGGAATGGCCTTTACATTTACACTTGAAGAGGAGATACTGTTCACTGCTGGGCAGAATTCTTGAAAATGCAACATTCTTTATAACTTAGAAGAGAAAACACAGTGAGGAGGTTTCCAATCGAATGTGATATTGGTTAATTGGCTAAATAGTTAATTTGGTTAAACAGGTCCAGCAGTGGCCAGAGCAGACTTCAGGAGAGGGAATCACCATCAGCTGTGGGGGTTTACAGACTCCTCAACCCATAAACACCAAAGAGCAAGTGAAAGGTCAGTTGGGAACTCTGTTGGAAATTAAGGGCACTGTCCAGCCCCTGCCCCTAGAGCAAGAGGTGGTGGAGTTGCAACAGCTGCAGCTGCTGCCTGTCAAGGCTGCCTCCAGAGCTCCTGGCCTGCAGATCGATGGGGGTGGGGGTGGGTGGAGAAACCAAGCAACTACTCAGAGGGCAATCACTTTTGCTTTAATCTGCTTGGATCTGGATAACGGTCTTAGGTGGTGGTCCTTGGCAGGATAGGATGGAGGGAAATAAAGTCAGTATTTCACAATATATCTACTATGGAAATGTTTTGTGTAAGTACACATGTACAACCTATATTGAATTACTTCTCTTCCCAGTAGGGGTGGGTGACAAGGGAAGAAGGGAAAGAATCTGGAAATCAAAGTTTTATAATCAAATGTTAAAATATTATTATCATTATTGTTATTATTATTATTATTATTATTATTACATGTAACTGGGAAATCCATCTTGCCCTACTAGAAAGTCAGAACAGGGATGGGGGAGGATATAAGAGAGAGCAGATTGGGGGATGGGGACATAAAGTAGGATCCCTAATTTGGGGTGGTGGGTAGGGGAAAGACAGGGACAAAATTTGTAACTCAAAATGTGGAAATGAATGTTAAAGACTAAAAATAAGCCAAAAAATAGAAAAAATATAAATAAAAAAGTAGTTCAATATTTATAAAACACTTTGTGTATAATCTCTCACTTGATCCTTACAAAAACCCTGAAAGGTATTTGCTATTATTATATTCATTTTACAGATAAGGAAACTGAGGTTGAGAGAAGTTAAGTGGCTTACCCAAGGTCACCATAGCCAGTAAGTATCTTGAGGGAGGATTTTAATTCATGTTTTCCTGATTCTCAAGCTAGGACTCTGCTCCATGCAGGTAAGAGATCTGGGAGAAGAGCCAGCAAAGGCAGTTGCATGTCCAAAGGGAACAGGAAAAGAAGAAAATATTTCTCTTTCCTGTGAAAGATACGAGATTTCAGCAACATGATATTGATGAGAGATCACTTTTGGTGGTTTGGAATGGAAACGTTTGCCCTAGAGCCAAGGTATGACTTTGGAAAAATCTTGGCGGAAGCAATAAGATGACTATATAATGGGAACTCTGATCAAATATGTCTCAGACAAATAGGGGCATCAAAATAGGCTATTACCCTACACTTCACACTCTTTTTTTTGTTTGTTTTTTTGCTTTTTGGAGGGCAGTTGGGGTTAAGTAACTTGCCCAAGGTCACACAGCTAGGTTTTTATTTGTGCGTGCGTTAAGTGTCTGAGGCCGGATCCAAACTCAGGTCCTTCTGACTCCAGGGCCGGCGTGCTACTCACTGCGCCACTTCACACTCTTTACTTAGCAATGCAGCTGTCTTTAATGGCCACCTCCTTCTCTTCCTTTGTGCCAGTGAAAACCACCCATCCTGCAGGCTATTCACTTTCTATAAGCTTCCTCTACCACCCCAACCAAAAGTGACCTTTACCTCCAAAGGCTTAGTGTCTGTCAAGGCCACTTTTATGGACTATTATTTTAATCTTCTATTCTCATTTATATTGTCACATTATCATTTCTTCTCTTCCCTAAGTAGATTAAAAGCTTATCAAGGTCCAAGCTGACATCTTAATACCTCTTGGACTCTCCCCATAGTTTCTAACGGTGTTGTGCACAGGTTATGTTGTTCAGTAATTAAAAAAAATATATTTGTTGATGAGATAAATAAAGTCATTCTGTCCATTTTGGTGAAGATCTCCAAAGGTTATATCTTGTCCATAAGCCTCAGAATGATGGGTAGTCACTAAAGGACTTTGAAAATCACGGTAACACAGTTAAACCAAAGAAAGAATTCATCTTAGCCAAATGTCAATCAACTAGAGGAGTGGCCTATGTGATGTGGGATAAAAGTTTGTAATAATCCACTGAAGACAGGTCTAGAGCCTTGTGAGGTCAAGACAAGGGTCGGGGGGGAGAGGGAGACACAAGGAGAGAGAGGGAGACACAAGGAGAGAGAGGGAGAGGGAGAGAGAGACAAAAGACAGGGAGAGACAGAGGGGGGGGGTTAACATGGGATATGCTGATTGGGGGGAAAGGTTTTTATACTGTCAATTGGATTCAACAAACATGTATTAAATAGCTATTAATATGCACTAGGCACTATACTAGGCACCAGGGAAACAAAAATGTCTTTGCTTTCAAGTAGCCGGTGTTCTTTCTCCTGGGACTGAATATTGGCAAAATATACTCAGTGGATCAAAATAACTAAATAAATGGGCAAACATGAATTAATATACATTGAAAGAGTTCTTTACCTTAAATTAGTGATTCTGTTTAGGCACTAATGGCTTATATATTCTTCTTGAACTGTTATCTGCTTCCCTTATGACAAAGACATTGAAAGGAAACCAAACCCTACAATCCAAAACTATATTAAGAGATATACTGAACTAGGAGGATTTCTCAAAGTATCATTTATGACATTCTTAACTGCATGCAAGATTGTATAATTTTGGTTGATTAAAAATTATTTAAGGAAAAGATGATTAAAGTACCTTGAATTTTCCACCTTCTAAAGTAATTTGCATTAAATTAGGAAAGGATTTTTACTTGAGGGGAAAACGGAAATCATTTCCAATGTGGCTACTATCCCTTTAAACACTGAAATCAATAACTCTAAAAAGTTTTTTTGTGGGGGAAAGAAAGGGGGAGATGACTGTGTTCTGCCTGTCAATGGGATCATTTTATGTGTTCATGGGATGTTTGTTTGTTTTTAATTAATCATCAGATATGTCAACAACAGAACTGAGAAGCACCCTGGAAAGAATGAGCTCGCAAATGTGGACATAAGCCTTTTTTTCATTTTTATTTCTACTCCTGTTTCAAAGCCTTTTCCAGTCTATCTTGAGAAAAGTTTCCGGACAAAAACTTAACCTGTCAATGTTTTGCTTTAATTAAGAGGCAATTGGCTATCAACGACTCAAGCTTATATTCTGTTTCTAGCATTTTTTCCTCCCCCTAGTTGGAGGGGAGAAAGAAACCAAGATTTTTTTTTCAAACCCTGTAAGAAAAACCAAGTAGACAAAAAAGACCTATTGTCCACCTAGGATGGGCAGTTGAATTGACAGTCCATAGTGCTTGTCTACCTGTGTGTGTGTGTGTGTGTGTGTGTGTGTGTGTGTGTGTGTGTGTGTGTGTGTGAATGCTTATGAGTATATACACACAGACTCAGAATAGAACATGAGGATAAGAGTAGGCCAGACTGAAAAGTCTTTGAAGTCATAAGACATGGTTTTGAATCCTGGTTCTGCTACCGCCTACCAATGAGACTTTGCATAAGTCACTTCTCCTCTGGCCTTCAGTTTCCTCCTCTTTCAAATGAGAGTGGTAGATTATAACACCTCTTAAGTTCTTTCTGGTTCTTAATCTATAAACTTTTGGGAAATTATGCTTTTCTTTTAATGACACAAACTTATTTGTTCGATACAGCCAATAACAGGTCAATGTTTCCCAATGGCTCAGTCCATGATAGTTACCAGTCTGCCCTACACCAACATTTCTCTGAGAGCTAGAGATTGCAAAGGGGAGCATATAGAGGTCGCTAGAGGATGTAGGGGATAGACTGGTGGACTGGACCTGGCATTAGGAAGAACTAAGTACAAATCCTTCCTCACAAACTTACTGGCTGAGTGACCCTGGGCTTAACCACTTAACTTCTGTCTGCTTTAGTTTCCCCATCTACAAAATGACAATAATAATTACACCTACCTCCAAGGGGTTTTATGAGGATCAAATGAGATAATATTTATGAAAGTCATTTGCAAACCTTAAAATGCTATATAAATGAGCTATTGTTATTTATATTATTATTATTATTATAATATGTGGTATCCACAGCAATGGTCATCTCATAAATTATTCATTTCACTTGCTAACTCCTTCTCCCCCCTCTCAGAGGAATTCTCTAGATTAATCAATTAATATGTATTTATTAAGTATTCACTGGGGGAAAGGCACTGTACCAAATGCTCATGATACAAAGAAAAAGCAAAATTAAAAAGGCCCTGCCCCCCAAAAACTTATATTATAATGGGGGAGACAACATATAGATAAATTAATCAAAACAAGATAAATATTGAGTAGTAGTAGTAGTAGGTATTTATTCTTATTATCATTTTAATATTGAAAGGTAAATTTCCTGCTCTTGACTTGTTATGGGGAGAGGCAGGTTCTTTTCTCATATTCTATAGCTTACCTTAACATTAAAGATGTTAACCTCCCCTAGTCTTTCTTGCTTGCATTCTAAATGGGTTCTATAATTGTTGCTATATATCTCACCAGAGAGTTTTGAACATTAATAAGAAAATATCTGCAGAGTACCCTGAGCTCCTTAGATATGGACAAAAATGTAATTTTGAGCAAGGATTTCATATGGTCAAAGATATAATTTTCCACATTAAACCTTTTGGAAAATGTACAGGCACCCATCCAGATGAATGACTAATAAATGGAAAATCAGTAAAAAAAAAAAAAAAAACCAAAAAAACCCAACAACAGTATGGTCACAGCAAATGTGTTTTTCCTCCAAATTATTTCCTTAATGAAAAAGCATTCAGTTGATTGAACAGCAGAAAGGGGCTTCAGTATAAGATGTTAAACACCAAATGTTGTTGCTGTGGGGGGAGTTGTGGGGGGTGCAGAATGGTGGTGGGGGCGGGGGGGGGAGGGAGTTGCTATGAAGCAATGGAGCCCAGCTGATGAACTGAGCATAAATTCAAATGAAAAATTCCCTCAAATGATGGTGGGCTGAGAAGAGAGAAAGATAGCCCATGTTAGAAAAAGAAGAATTGGGCTAATCCCAAGGAAGCACAAAGTCTCTTGGCATCTATAAACAACAATTAGAAGGCATCACTGTCAGGCAGAGGCAAGAATCCCAAGGCTAAACAGCTGGATGGAGGAAATCTGCAGTCTGCTTGACCTACTAAAGAAGCTCCCAATCATACAGAGTGATGCACTGTGTGGTCCTGGTAAAAATGAGCTGAGGGTGGTTTCCCCTAGACAGGAAATATTTTGTGAAAACTCTATTTTCATTCACTTCTAGGGACAATTCTACAGAAGAGATAACAGGGATTATCATGAAATCAAAGATTTTCAGAGATAAAAGGGAGACAGACAATCAAATCCAACTTTCTCATTTTACACTTGAGGAAAGAAGTTCAGAGAGGTCAAGTGGCTTGCAGATGGTCACAAAGTCTTGAGGTGGGATTCAAACTCTGGTCTTGGATTCTCTGGATTCCAAGTCCAGGGCCCAGTAAACTATACTACCTCATTACTTAGGAAGTGACAAATTTAAAGGAATTTCTTGCACTGCAGCACTCTTATTTTGGGAGATTAGGTTGTTTCTCTATCACTTTATCCTGACTTGCTTTAATACTGAAAACACCATTAATTTTATCATGGTGGATACCCCCCCCCCCCATGCCTTTACTTAGGTAGTCTGCATAATATCTTGTGACCAAAAGGATTTATCCTTTAGTGGCCAGTCCTCTGGTGCTGAGTCATTGTCGATTGAGATAGAGGGATCCTTGGATAATAGGTCCACAATTTATTGACAGATCCATAATCTACCAATCAAGAAGCACTTATTAAGGACCAACTATGTGCACATTGTTGGTCTCTGATACACAAAGACAAAAACAGAACAGTCCCTGTCCTCCAGGGAGACAGCATAGACATAAAGAAGGATATGCAAAATAAACAAAAGGTAATTTTGGGGGATCTACTAGTTGGGGTTTCAGGAAGGTCTTTAGATAGAGGGTAGTGTTTGAGCTGAATTTTGAAGGAAACAAGGAATTATAAGTAGAGGCAAAGAGGGAATAAATTCCAGGCATGAGGACCAGCCAGTGCAAAGGCATGGAGATGGGAGCTGGAATGCCAGGTCTGAGGAACAGAAAAGTCAGTTAGGCTGGTTGACACAGTGTTAGAATGGTAATAATGTATAAGGCTGGAAAGATAGGTTGGGGCCAGATCATAAAAGGCATTAAAAAAGTAAAACAGTTGACATTAACCTTAGATCCTAAAGCAAACAGGAAGCAATTGGTGTTTCAGGAATAAGGAATGATATGGTTATATTTGTACTTTAAAACAATCCTCCATTTCAATAGCTGCAGGCAAAGATGATAATTAGGAGACCATCAAAATACTCCAGGTAACAGGTGGTGAAGGCCTGAACTAAGGTTGTAGGTATGTGAGTAGAGAAAAGGCAGATGAGAAAGATGTTGTGGAGATAGAAACAGAAAATAAATGGCAACAGATTGTACAAAGTGAGAGACTGAGGAGAGTCAATGTTAATGCTGAGTTTGTGAAAATAGCTGACTGAAAGGATGGTGGTGCCTTCAACAATTCTAGGGAATTTTGGAAGAGGGTTAAGTTGGGGGTAAAGACAATGAGCTCTGATTTGGATAGGTTGAATTTGAGACCCATGGAGCATCCAGTTTGAAATATCTAGCAGATAGTTGCAGATAAGAACTCAGCAGATAAATAGGAGGGCTGAATATATACATATGCATTGTCAAGAGAACAAACCTTTGGAACAGATGAGGTCATCAGCTGAGAGTATAGAGAGAGAGAGAAGAAGGTCCAGGAAAGAGTCTTGTCATATACTCTGAGTCAGTAGGAAGATAATGGTAATAAACCAGCAAAGTGGAGTAAATGGTAGCAGTCACAAAGTTAGGAGGAGAACGAAGAGAGAACAGTGTCATGAGAACTTAAGGTCAGTTTTAACTGCAGTGAATGAGTAGAAGGAGTTCTGGCTTGAAAAGTAAAGGACCTGAGTTTAAGGACCACTAGCTACTTATGTGATTCTGAGCAAGACATTTTCCATCACTGGGGACCAGTTGCCTCTTCTTTAAAATGAAGGAACTGGACTAGAAGACTTCTAAGATCCCTTCTAGCTCAAAATCTGCGATGATTATAATTATCTGAAGACTTCTATGGTCTTACATTTGTTAAACAGGAAGTGTCACTATTAAGCTAATTCTGGAGAGAATACTAGATACAGAATAGCTATTCCTCTTATAACTAAAACTGAACCTTCTCTTCTAGTCCTCTACATTTCCAGTTCATATCTTTCTAAGGTTTTAATTGGGGATCCTTGTTGAAAATGTCTGTATTGTCTGGGATATTTCTTTTACTGTGTTGTTTTTTGTTTGTTTTTGTTAGAGCTGGTGTTTTTTTCCTTAGAGTTGTTATTATAATTCCTGGCCCTTCTAAATGATTTCATTTTTTTATTTTATAGAACATTTCCTGTTAATATTCTTTCCAAATATATCTGGCACACAGTAAATTGTGGCTATGTCTTCTGGAGAAAAACCAAGGTTTTGGACTTTGTCATCTCTAGAAGGACATAGGAGCTGTTGACCTTGACACTTGGTGGAAGGCTCTGTTCTTATTTCCTTAATTTCCTTGAATGTGTGCCATGAAAGCTTACCCTTATTGCCTTCAGATATAGGATTTCACAGGATTTTATACAAATGAAAAGTTTGTTACAGTTCTGTGTTAAATCTTTTGTCATATCATGAAAATTGTATCTCAATGCTTGTACAGTGCTTCTGGAATCTAGAACACTTCCTTCCTTATGACCATAACTCATATTAATATAGGATTTCAAGGGGTGAAGAACACTTTCTTCACAACAAACAAGTGAGGAAGGTTGTCCTTGTTCTACAGATAAGAAAACTGAATCTGAAAGGTTAAATTACTTGGCATTGACCCTGTTCCTCCAGTTATTGATACTCCTTCCCTCTTGAAGTTACTTTGTATTACATGACCATAGTATTACAAAATGAAAAATAAAATGAAATTTTATTTTTTCTAATTATATGAAAAAAACATCCATTTAAAAATGTTGAGTTCTCTCCCTCATTTCTTTCCCTCCCCTCTCTCTGAGATGGCAAGCAATTTTATATAGGTTATGCATGTGTAATTATGCAAAACATTTCCATATATGTCATGTTGTGAAAGAAAATATAGCTCCTTTACCTTTTTTAATCTTTTTGGAACAGCCCTAGTATTGGCATTGCTGGGTCAAAGAGTATGCAGATACATACAGTTTTACAGTCTTTTGAGCCCAATTCCAAATTGCTCTCCAGAATGGTTACATCACTTCACAACTCTACCAATAGTGCATTAGTGTCCCAAGTTTCCCACATCCCCTCAAACCTTGGTCATTTTCCTTTTCTGTCATATTAGCCAATCTGAGAGGTGTGAGGTAGTACCATAGAATTTTTATAATTTGCATTTCTCTAATCAATAGACTATAGATAGTTGATTTCTTTATCTGAAAACTTCCTATTCATATCCTTTGTTGTTGTAGTTTTTCAGTAGTTTCAGTTGTCTGACTCTTTGTGACCATATTTGGGTATATTTCTTGGCAAAGATATTGAAGTGGTTTACCATTTCCTTTTCGAGCTCACTTTACAGATAAGGAAATTGAGGTAAACAAGGTTAAGTGACTTACCACAGGTCACACAACTAGGAAGTGTTTGAGGTTGGATTTGATCTCATGAAGAAGAGTCTTCCTGACTCCTGGCCCAGCACTCTATCCACTGTGCCACCTTGGGGAATGACTTGTATTCTCAAAAATTTCACTCAGTTCTCTATGTATTTGGGAAATGAGGACTTTATCAGAGATACTTGCGGTAAACAATTTTCCCCCAGTTTTCTTCTTTCCCTCTAATCTTGGCTGCATTGGTTTCATTTTTGTGTAAAATCTTTTTAATTTAATATAATCAAAATTATCCATTTTATAATTTGTAATGGTCTCTGTTTCTTGTTTGAATTCTTCCTTTATCTATAGATCTGACAGGTAGGTTATTCCAGGTTCCTGTAATTTGCTTATGGTGTCACTCTTTATGTCTAAATCATGTATCCATGTTGACCTCATCTTGGTATATGGTATGAAATGTTGATACATAACTAGTTTCTGCCAAACTACTTTCCAGTGAGTACAGAGATTCTTAACCTCCTTAATTTTATTGCCTTCCCATTGGGACTATCTCCAATTTATCATATATATATATATATATATATATATATATATATATATATATATATATATATATATATATATGTTGTTTGTACACAGTTGTTTGCATGCTGTCTCCCATGGTAGACTATGAGCAGAGACTGTCTTTTGCCTTTTCTTGTATCACCCAGACTTAATTAACATAGTATCAGGAAAGTGGTAGGTGCTTAATAAATGCTTGTTACCTTCTTGATTATAAGTCTACAGATAATAAGGGGTCTGTGTATAGATTTCAGGGAATCCATAAAGTTGAATAGGGAAAAACTACATCTTGACTTTTGCTCACCTATGATTTCCTTTGTAATTCTCAGGATTTTATTGTATACATTTACAAAAATTATTCTGAGAAGGAGGTCTAGAGATTTCAATAGACTACCAAAGGTGTCCATCCCACTCAAAAAAGTTAAGAACCATTAGTCTAGTCCAATCCATACCGTCGTCACGTTCCCCCTCAAATCCCCTCTGTACAATGTGTGACAAGTGACTGTCTACCTCCTTCTTGAAGACCTACTAGAAGTCTACCATCTCCTGTAGCAATGCATTCTGTTTTTGGAGAGCAGTAATTCTTAGGAAGTTTTTGCTGACAGCAAGTTGAAACTCTCCTCTGTGCAACCTTCATCTACTATTACTGCTTCTATTCTCTGGGGCCAAATTGAACAAGTTTCTCCTACACATAACAGTCTTTCGAATTCTTGAGGATAGCAATCATAACACACACATGTGTGCATATGCACACACATGAGCACACACACATGCACACACTCACATACCTCACCATGAGTCTTGTCTTCATATATTACTTTCTATATACTTATGCATGTAACATACCATCCAGTATGTAAGGTCCTAGAGCAATTTAGATTTTATTTGTACCTCCATGGCCTGGTACATAGTAGACCACAGGAATCAATGTTTGATCAATGAATGAATGAAGTATTTGAAGTGGGAATTCAAAACCAAATCTCTTGATTCCAAATCCAAGGTACTTTCTACTAGGCCATTATGACCTGCTTTGTGGTCAAGCAAGCTCTGCTTTCAATTTTTTGATAAACTGAAATTAATTTCTTCTTGAAGTCTATGGAGTTCTTTCAGTCTGAAAAATGGATGTTTTCTGCACTCCCCAAATTAATATTACTTAGAAGACTACTGCTTTTTTATTGTAAGTTTTTACTGTGTCTATGTGCTCAACCTTGCTGTGGGTGATTCTGAATTTAAATGATAAAATTGAGTATTGGTATGCCTATGTGGTATGAGAACCAAAATGCATATCTAGGGGTTTGACAGATCAAACACAAAAGAAAAATTCACTCAGAGAAGCTGTGAGTGATAATGTAACTGATACAGAACTTTTAGTTATTAAGAAAAGTGGTAAAATTGTTGGCTTGAAGAAAAGATGACATCATAAATTAGTAGTGTACTGAATGAAAAATAAAATTCTTAAAGAAAGTCTGTAATATAATATGCCATATTCATGTTATGCTAAAAATGTCATCTGGGCCTCTCCCTTTTTTCCCCATTCTTCCATTCTAGGTTTGTTCCATTCTGTTATTGCTCTAAATTTTAATGAATGATAAAAGTAGGATCTCTAATAAGTTGGGGATGCCTTATATAATAATATTTAATCATGAGTTGAAAAGAGACCCAAATACCATTTACCTTTAGAGCTGAGCCACTTAATCACAATCTTTTGCCAGTACTTTGTTACCATGGAGATTAGACATGAAATTTTCCCCTTATGGAGTTTCCATTACTTTTCCCAAACTGATTTCTTCTTTTTTATTTTATTTTATTTTATTTTTTTGCTTTTTGGGGGGAAAAGGTAGGGCAATTGGGGTTGTCACACGGCTAGTAAGTGTTAAGTGCCTGAGGCTAGATTTGAACTCAGGTCCTGACTCCAGGGCAGGTGCTCTATTCACTACGCCACCTAGCCACCCCTAATTTATTTTTAGAGCAAGAGACCATTGTAGATGTACCTTTTGTTAAATTCTCTAACCCTGAACAACTGTTAACAAAAAAAGAGAGAGAGAAGATCTTGCCAAAGCATTATGAATCCAAGCTTGAAAATTTAGTGACTTAGTACTAACTTTCAGACATTCATCCAATCTTAAGATCTACCAGAACCTTTTTAAACTTTAGCCATCAGATTGACAATTTTCTGCATCATTTTCTTTGCTTTTGGGGGATTTTTTCAACCCAGAAATTCCCTGATACATAACCCATTCTTCTCTCCCATACAATAAAATAATCATTGTTGTTCAGTCACCTTTTCAGTTATGTTTAACTCTTTCTGATCCCATTTGGGGTTTTCTTGGCAAAGGTATTGGAATGGTTTACCATTTTCTTTTCCAGCTCATTTTAGAGATTAGATTAAGAGACTTACCCAGGGTCACACAGCTAGTAAGTTTCTGAGACCAGATTTGAACTCAGAAAGATTTATCTTCCTGACTTCAAGTTCAGCACTCTATGCACTGAGTTACCTAGCTGCCCTCAACAGACCCATCCCTTTTAACAAAGACAAAACAGTAAAAGAAAGCCAATAAATGGAGTAATCATATCTGTCAGCATATGCTGTTTATTCTTATACAAAGAGGAAGGAGGTATATTTCATCATCTCTCCTCCAGAATTAATATTGATCATTGTCTTTCAATCCAAGTTCCTCTGACTTTTATGGTTGTTTTCATTCTTAGCATTATAGTCTATAGATTCTGTATTCTTTGCTCAGGTTTAGTCCATGCAAAACTTCCTATGTTTCTACAAATTCTATATATTTGTTATTTGTATGATTCATATGATTACATAATTTGTATGATTGGACTAAATTCAAGTTCAAGTTCAACAAACATTTAATATGTTCTATGCATGATAGAAGATATACAAATACCTATGACCAGCTTGCTGTCTTCATGGAGTTCGCCAGACTAGTACAGGGATATGGCACAGACAGAAATTACTATATTCTGAAGTACTTCAGTTAATCTGTGGAGGTGACTATTCCCTGAACCAATGGAGATTGCAAGTCCTCGAGTAGATGGTTATCAGTAGTCATTGCAAGAAAAAAGTTAATTATATGGGAGCCATACTTTTGATGATAGAGAGCTAGGCTGGTCCTCATATGACAGTTAACCAACAACATTTTATTAAGTACTTACTATCTATCAGGCACTATGTTAAGCACTGGAGATACAAAGAAAGGCAAAAACAAAAACACCAACTGTCTATCACTGGGCATAGAAGGGAAGTCCCTCCCACTTAGGAGAACTTGGTCAACCTTAGACCCTAATGGCATAGTTCCTGAGAACACAAAGTAATATCCATACCATGATGCGGCATTAAAGTAGGATGTAAATGGCTTAAGTATACAATAATAGATGAGCACATTAGAGTTGTAAAGCAACAAAAGAAGAGTTCCTAATGAAAAAGCCATTACCAACAGAGAAGATGAAGGAAGGCTTCATGGAGGCAGTGGCATTTAAATTGGGCTTTAAAGGACAGGTAAAAAGATCTGTAAATGACAGGTGGGGAGGAGAAATGTATTCAACAGATGAGAAACAAAGTGACCAAAGGCATAGAAGCAGCAAAGCACGAGGTGTGTGGTGGGAGAAATAGAAAGTAGGCCAGTTTTGCTGGAGCACAGGATATGTGCAGGGGAGTAGTATGAGATAAATCTGGAAAGGTAGGATGAACAGAGAAGAAGATGGCACAGCTTCTTCTCCATCTGGAGAGCAGAGAAGCTGTTTGCATTGTCTCACTGCTCATATCTGCAGGTTGTGAAGGAACTCCCTCTTAAAGGAAAGATAACAGAAGCAGTATGGTAGAATAGATAAGGCACTGGACTTGTAATAAAGAAACTTTAGGTACAATCTGGCCCCAGGTGTTTATTAAAAGTGTGACTCTGGGCAAATCCCCTCACTTCCCTGGGCCTCAGCTTCCACATCTTTAAAATGAGAAAATTTGACTTTATTGCCTCTAAGGTCTCTTCCAGATCAAAAACTATGGTCATATGATCCTAAGGTTCATGGCAACTGTCTTTCAGGGACAATCCTCTCCCCATAGGCTAGTGTGGGTTAGATTATAGGATAGAATGCCAACCTAGCTAGTGGAACTCAGTCTCTATAAGGACAAATGTCCCGATCCAGGGAAAATAATAACAAAGACAGGCCTGACCTCTACCAATTACAAAAGTAATAGTTCAGAGATACCACAACACCAGTTACAGGAGAACAGATATGCATATCTCTCATCATGGGGAAGCCGTTTTCCAGTGACAGGTATATCACTTTTCAGACAGCAAGGAACAGGTTTAGGAGGCCATCAATTCTGCTTGGTCATTCCACCATGAGCGCATAGTACAGTCATCCTAGGCAACAGAAAGCTTTGTGGATTTTCGATTGTTACCAGCCTCAGCAAAGAGGGAGAATTCTTAGGTTTTTCCTGAGAGTATTTTTCTGGTAAGGTTGAATGACTTCTTAGGAATTTTGTAGAGGAGATGCTTGTTCAGTTATGATCTGGCCTTGATGCCCACTGAGGGCCCTCTAGTTCTGAGGACCTGTGATTCTGGACCACAGCCATCAGTCCTCTCAGAAGAGCTAACATATGGAAAAGGGATATGACTCATTCTGCCTGGCTTCAGAGAGGAGAACGAGGGGCAATGGATGGAAGATACATAGTGAACAAATTAGAATTGATGTGAGGAGTAACATGCTAACAATTAGAATTATCCTCCAATGGAATGGGCCTTCTGGGAGGGAGTAGGTTCCACATCACTGGATGTCTTCAGGCTGAATCTGGATGACCACCTCATAAGCGATTCTGCAGAGGGGAATCTTGTTCAGGTATAGGTTAGACTAGATATCCTCTGAGGTCCCTTACATCTCTGATCTATTGGGATTCTGTGATTTTTCTCTTTCCATCTCTACTCAAGGAACACCCATTTCCTAGCATATGAAGAGGACTGAGAAGATCTACTGTGAACATGATCTACTGGTAAATCTGTCTGAGTTTCCTAAATGGTTCTGATACAACAGCTCTTGCTTTCTGGATTTTTCTTCCATCCATACAGCAATTTTTAAGTCAATGAAAAGGAAATTACAGTTCAGGAAAATTACTTTGGGGGTAAATGACCCAACAATTTTAAGTCTGTCCAAAGAAGTGGGCAAGTAGTTACATTTTTAAAAGCCTCTCCCATTATGAGATTAAAAAACTGATGGTGAGGAGGGATGATTTCCTCAAAGATTAAGCAGTATCCTTCCTGTTATTGGAGATGCATTTTAAATGATGATTACAGGAAATCTCACCAGAGTATCCCAGATTCCATAGTATTAAACCCCCAAATTTCTTTTCCATCCACAGAAGGTACCAACACAAATCAGAAAGTATGTAATTAACTTCAACATTTGAGATGACTGATTTTTTAAAAAGAAAATAAAAATAACTATGGCTTACAGCAAATTGCCTTTCTCCATTACTTCCTCTTGATAGATATTGGATAATACAGGTTGAAGTAGTTTGAGAGGCAGCATGATCTAATGGAAAGACAATTGCCTTGGAATCAGGAAGACTTGTGCTCACATCAGCCTCTGATGTTTACCAGCTATGTGACCAATGGCATGCCATACCCTCTCTGATTCTCAGTTCCCTCAGTTGTAAAATAGGGATCAAAATACCAGTAGCACCTGTTTCATAGAATGGTTGTGAGGAACAAATGAGATAATCTGTGTAAGGTGGTATATAAATACCATTTGTTATTATTACCATGTAAATATTATTTGAAATATACCTAAAAGGCAGCTTGTCAGATCTGAGCATTATTTAACTATTATTTGGCAATGTTAGGAAAAAAATAAACATATCCTATCAATGAAAAGTTAACACTCTTTAAGTCATTTAAATCTTTACCAGTACATATCTTCCTTGCCTGAAGTGAGATGACTATGCTCTACCTGACTAGGTAGGGTGAGTGGGGTCAGGTTTTGAGGTGGTGGGATTGGTTATTAAGAAATGCAACAGATATTTTATAGTCATGGAAAACTGAGGTTCCAGAGGTTCAGTTGAGTCAGGGATGAACTACTTGCTGAAGTAGGCTAGATAAACGATTGAGTGTCAAAAGTAGGTAGACAGAGTTAGGACTAAAGAAACTGGGTCACAATCAAAGAGGGAAAGGCAAGGCTCACCCTGAGGTAAAACTCACTAAGAGCTCTTCAAGGAGAGTCAGTTATGTTGATAGAGTTTCCCAGATAAATGGCCTCATTTGGGGGACCTTTCTGAATTCTGTCCCAGGCTAAACTATTTTATTGTTAGAGTCCTACAACACTGACTATCACAGTACCTTGACTACCCCAGGGATGGGGAACTTGAAACCTTGAGGCCGCATGTGGCCCTCTAAGTCCTCAGGTGCGGCCCTTTGACTGAATCCAAACTTCACAGAACAAATCCTCTTAATAAAAGGATTTGTTCTGTAAAACTTGGACTCAGTCAAAAGGCCACACCCAAGGACCTAGAAGGCCACATGTGGCTTTGAGGCCACAGGTTTCCCACCCCTGTCCTATACCAACATGCAAGATGCTAAACAATAAGTAATAACTTAATATGAAGGACACACAACTGTCACTAGCTCTGTGACATAATTTTTATCACTTTCATACCTTTTGGTCTTCCACTGCAGCTCAGGTCACTGCTAGTTTAGAATCATGTCCCAGAAGAAAAGAATCCTCTAGGGAATACCAAAAAGCACCAGAGAAACATACTCAGACACAGAAAAGACATTCTAGAATATCCAACCCCATGGCTATATTGCTCTACCATAACAAGATCCCACTTGTCCTTTCTCTCTCCCCTCTAACACAAAAATGACTTGCACAAGCAGCATTCCAAGGGCTAGTCTCTAGCAGTATCAGTGAATTTCTTCTAATTGTTGATTTTGGACAATCCCACTGGAAGATATGCTGGTGGGCTCTCAGAGCAAATGCTTACAACATTGCCTTGTCTCTGTCCAGCTCAACAGCCCCGCCTTTCTTGCTGTGCTAACAATGTAATGTTTTTTGTTTGTTTGTTTGTTTGTTTTTACTTTCTTACCCTACAAACCTTCTGAGACAGACTCAAGAAACAGGGCTATGGCTTCAAGATACATAGTAGGCTATGAGGGGCCCTCATTCTCTTATACATCCTCAAGGGGGTGGGTTAAAGGACTTTTTTAAACATAGCATTCGACAAAAAGCCTGACTTTCAGACAGTGGATGAGAAAATCACAGCTTTGAGTTACTTGAATTCTTTTTTGGGGAGGATTATACAGTAAAGTTTTATTAACCTACAGGAAATATTGACCAATTTTATTTCAGTTTGTTTTTCAAAGAAAGCCCTTCAATCACAATCTTCAGAGGAGAAAAAATAATATTCTCTGCTATCTTATGTTGGCTAATTATGAGATACTGTTCAAATTGTGGTAAATCAGACTTCTTGATGGTCTTGTATATGAGAACTTAGGGAAACCTGTCTGGCAAGGAAGACTATTTCTTTTAAATAATGAAATAGTTTTTGAAGCTCAACCCTACTGAAGCCTTTGTTGAAATGAATGAAAACCTAATAGTAGATGAAATTAGATGAGAAAAAAGTAACTAAAGAAGGAAAATACTGAAGGAGAAAAAAACAGACTATATTCAAATTACAGCACCCAGCTTTCTAGAGAGGACTCAAAAATGGACTGCCTAAAAGAAAAAAAAATAAACTCATCAGCCCCTTCTTAAAACTGTTCATTCTTAGACCTATAGCTATGCATATAAATGCATATATGTGTAACAGGTCACGGACAGAGCTTCTTTACTGGCTTCAAACAGACCATGTGTATTAGTTCAGCTCTTTGGGAATAGTGAATTCTCTGGCTACTTCTGGCTGTCTAGTAGAATTTAACACTGAAACACTTTAAAGGTGATGAAGCAATTGTCTGCTTAAGTCTTGTCAATGGGGACTGGTTATTTTTTTTGCTTGATTTTGGCTAATAGCTATATATAGCTCTTACTATGTTCCAGTCACTGTGCTAAACACTTTATACTTATTATCTCACTTGATCTTTACAACAACCCTGTGAGCTAGGTGCTATCATTATCCCCACTTTATAGACAAAGAGATTGACGCCCTGGGTCACACTGTTAGAAAGCTTCTGAGGGCAAATCAGAACTCAGGTCTTCCTGGTACCAGGCCCAGTGCTCTGTGCACTGCACTGCCTAACTGCCCTTTTAGTATTTCCTTTGAGTAAAGAAAATAAAGATCTGTCCCATACCTGAGGTTTATATTATATATAGAGTACTTTTACTCCTCCTTTTGATGAGACTCTAGATATAAGCCAAAACTAAGCTGTAATTCTTCCCTGGGGCACTTGCACAGGGTAGGAGAGAGGACATAATGAGCTAAAGCAAACAAGAAAAGGAATCTAACCCCTCTTCGAAGAACTCAGGCTCCCCCAGGACTGGACCTGGCATGGATTTGGTGTAGAAGTTGGCCTTCAGGGCGGGTAGGTGGAGCAGTGAGTAGAGCGTTGGCCCTGGAGTTCGGATCTGGCCTCAGACACTTAATGCACACACAAACAAAAACTTAGCCGTGTGACCTTGGACAAGTTACTTAACCCCAATTGCCCTCCAAAAAAAAGGCAAAAAAAAAAGTTGTCCTTGGTGGAGAAAAGATTGGGGACAGTGCTACAGTCCCACTGGGCCCAGCTGAAATTCAGATAGATAGATAATAGATAGATATTTTCTCTATATAGAGGGAGATATATGTATCTCTAGATAGATACTAATTTAGATAGGTATTTATATAGCTACATAGATATAAATTGAGGGGGGAAGAGAAGGAAGAGAAGAGGAGAGAGAAACAAAGAAAAAGGGAGAAAGAAAAAGAGAGAGGGGAGGGGGGGAGGGGAGAGAGAGAGAGAGAGAGAGAGAGAGAGAGAGAGAGAGATTCCTTCATGACTAATACATATTCCCTCCATATCTCCATTTTTCAGAATATTTCTCTTCAAGGTTTAGTTTAGCTGCTTCTATGAAGCTTTTTAGGATCCTTCCTCATATTCTCCAGCTGGAAGTCATCCTCTTCTTCCTCAGATTTTCCTAAAGCATTTCACCCAGGTCTTTCCTTTTCCCCTACTACTCCCTAGCTTATATCGCACATTTATATGTATATATTGTATTTCTCACAGTAGAACATAAGATCTTTGAAGGCAGGAACTGTTAAAGCTTTTGTCTTTGTGTTCCCAACATCTAACATAGTGTTTTACATATAATATGAGCTTAATAAATATTTGTTGAATTGAATACATTTAATATTTTACAATTAGATTCCAATGGGTCTATGATATCTTTCACTTAGATATTCCCTCCTAGCTTGAGACAGCAACCCATCCATTCCTGCCTATTCTCTACAACCCTTCTTCATGTCCTCCTATTGATTAACAACATTTTTGGGTGCCTTTCTTTCATTCTTTTAACTTTGCATGGATATGAATGGAATATATAGCTATCCATGGAGTACCCATCACTTTCACAAGATGGTTGGCTCATCATGTCTCCCCTTTCAAATATTTCTATGATTAATCTTTTATACCACTTCTCCTGTATAATTCTTTTATAATGTGACCCAACCAGCTTATGTTCACCATGTGCTTCTGCATTTCCTTTTGGGTGATTTTCAATTTGGGTTATTTGGAGATTTTGATATTTCACAGCTCATATTCATACAACACCACTGGACAAAATATTGATGTTACAATGATGGGTCTTTGTTTCAGGGAAAAACTTGGGGTATAGACAAGTAGGGAAATGTTGTTCCTAAAATGTGAAATTTAGGATGCCTTAAAAAAACAAACTCTTCATAACTAAGGTTCACAGTGTCATATACAATCTTCCTTTCTGTTCTCTGTATATGGAAATATCCATGTTTGATAAGTTCATAATAAACAAGAAAAAATTTTAAAAGAGCTATATAGTTTCCCAAAGTGAATCCATCCTGTTCTTCTCCTTCTGATCAATTCTATGCCCAATGCATGGCCCACTGACACTGTTTATCCAAGACATATGTACTTATGTACTAAAGACTGTCTAGCTAGCTGCTTATCATGGTCTAGACAATAGGCAGACTTCATTCACTTGGTTTTTTCCTGTGTGGATAGTTAATCCAAACTCTTTGGAAGGTTTGTGGATCTAACAGAATGTAATCCCCATGCAAGAGCGCCTAATATACCTCATAAGGAAGAGGAGATTCCTCTTCAATTTGGAATCTATTCTGGAACTACTTCATTGCAGGACCAAACATCTTTCCTGAGAGTATGTCTACCTACTTTATGCCTCACTTGATACTAATAACTTGAGAGCCATTGAACTGAGTTATTTCTGTTGTTTTATTTTTTGAGGAATCATACATGGTTTTGATATTTGCACAGGAGAGACCTTGGTGGTGGAGGTCCTTTAAGTTGTTATTTTGTTCTATTGAATTCATTTTTAATAGTCAACAAATAACAAATATTTTGTATTCTCTACAGCTTCCAGCCAATCATGTGACTTTAAAGATGTGGTCTACTATAGGATATGATTTAGCATTTCTATAGTACTTTGAAGTTTTCAAGGTGCTTTACGTATGTTAGCTCATTTGATCCTAGGCATACAGATCAGTATTTATTGATATTCTCCTGATTACCTTATTAAACAAAACTGTAATCCTATCCAAGAGTCTGTCCTCTATTTTTATATCTCCCCCTCTTTTAGATACCTTGACAATTAAATGTTCAAAACTCTAAAACTTTTGTGTGTATCGACCTCTTCTGTGTATAATTGGGATAGTTGAAGCCCATGTCAACAAAGTATAAGCTCTGGTAAGTCCTATCAATGCCATCAATTAAATTAATCAAATATTTATCAAGCATCAAGAGTGTTCAAGGCACTGAATACAGTGAAATTAATATGCTTCAGCCTGTTTAGGCTCACTATGAATCTCTTCATTGAGCTTTGGGTGACCAGCACATTTAATCCCCTGGAATCAAAGGTGTCTCATGCTTCTCAGGTATATAGAATAGCCTGAAGAATATTGGTGTTAAAAAGATGGGCCTTTGTTTCTAGGGGAAACTTGGAGTCATGGAAAGAACTGTGTAGTTTCCCAAAGACAATACAGTTAGCTTTCCTCCTTTTCATTTCTGAGACCAGTTCATTATATATACTCTGTGTCTTTCCAAGTTATATATGTTAATGTACCAGCTCTATGGACAGTCCACCCAACTGTATATCCTAGGCTGAAAAATAAGCATTCTTCATCCATTTGGTTTTTTCTGTGTGGATAGTCAGCTCAAATGGGTTTGAGTAATCATGAACATCATTTAGTAGGTTCTACATTTGTTCCAGGATTTGATACTGTCCCAAACAGGAACATTTACAGAACCACACCATCTATTGGGACACTATGTTGGATGTTCCTGGAGATGGCAGCAACTGCCTTTCACAAGTCTCCCTATCATGTGCTTTGTTTTATATTAATCATCAGGGAATGCATCAAACAAGGGTATCATTCTTGTTGTATCTTTAAAGGAATATTGTATTATTTTAACATATTCATAGGTG
The DNA here is from genome assembly GCA_011680675.1 of Gymnobelideus leadbeateri. Classification (NCBI taxonomy): domain Eukaryota; kingdom Metazoa; phylum Chordata; class Mammalia; order Diprotodontia; family Petauridae; genus Gymnobelideus; species Gymnobelideus leadbeateri. Next base: position 60,684 of record WOXC01004103.1, read on the forward strand.
ACATGATTAGAGATGAGCCCTTAAGGTAGCATCTTCTTCAACCCAAATGTTTTTAAAAATATTTAAAAATCAATATAGGATTTGATGCTTCATAGAATCTTTGTTTCTCCATAAATTTTATTCAATTTTATAAATATAAAGGTGTGTATAACTTTTAACATCCCATAATTCTGAATATTACTACTTTTTTGAGAAACAATATGGTATAGTGCAGGGATGAGGAACCTGAGGTCATGAGGCCACACATGGACCTCTAGGTCCTCAAGTGGGGCCCTTTTACTGAATTCAAACTTCATAGAACAAATCCCTCTAATAAAAGGATTTGTTGTATAAAACTTAGACTCAGTCAAAAGGCCACACCCCTGGTATAGTGGATAGGGATCCATTCTCTGAGTTAAGAAGATCTGAGTTCAATTCCCTGTCTCTGACACATATTGACTATGGAATCTTAAGTGAAGTCATTTAATATCTCATTGCCCCAAGAGACTCTTTAAGACAACAAGTTGTAGAGTACTTACTGATTTGCATTGATAAAGGGAATTCCTGTAAAGTTATATCATATCTGAAAACATCCTTCTGTTATATCTTTTTTAGCTTCCTTATCACACATAATCTTGATAAATTTTTTAAACTTTTTTTTTTGCTTTTTTTGGGAGGGCAGTTGGGGTTAAGTGACTTGCCCAAGGTCACACAGCTAGTTTTTGTGTTAAGTGTCTGAAGCCAAATTTGAACTCAGGTCCTCCTGATTCCAGGGTTGGTGCTCTATTCACTGCGCCACCTAGCTGCCCCTTATAAAATTTTTTAATTGCTTCAAAAGGACATTTAGAAATAAATCCCAACATTTCCTTTCAGCACTGAAATTCTGATTGTATATAAAAAAGGAAAGGTTGAAGTCTCTATTTGTTCATAAGAAAGAAAAAGAAAAATCAAAAATCCATTTAGCAAGGGGTTGAAGAGAAAGACCCTCAATAGTTTTTTAGAAGAAATGGTTTTGTCAGTCAGAGACAATGTGCTGGTTCCCCAGATAGACTAGGGCACGGTAAAAACAGAAGAACATTCTCTGTCTCTGACTGAGCTTCAGTTGGTGTTATAGGGCTTGTATTGCCCTTGGGAGTAATTCTCACAGTGGATTGTTTGGCTATTAACGTCTTATTTTTTATTTCCCAATCTTTATTATCTTTGAGTTGTCTGAGGGCGGTTGAGTTTGTTTCAGGGCAGTAATCTCTGACAGCGAGCAAGGAAGATGAGATTTCTCCAAGTTACAGACTACATGGAAAGAAAAAGAAAACCACAGCCCTGACAATGTCACATTGGTAGCTATGATTTAGTGAAATGATATTCTAGAAAGTATCTGAAGTACAGGCAGGTTTTACCATACAAGTACTCATTGGCAATGAAATAACAAGGCTCCTAAAAGAATGGCATACCCCTCCATTATCCCTCCCCAATAGTCAGTGAAAGGTATCCAGTTTTTTTTTTTAATCCGACTGCCTAGAGAAGGAGACTTTTCATGTATTCACAGCTGATACATTGGTTTCTGGAAAAGGTGACAGATTACTTACTAGCCATGACTTTTAGAAAGGTATCCTGGGGAAAAAAATTGAATGTCAGGTTAGTTTGAAATGAGATGAAACCAAATAGGTATATATTTCACGTTTCTTCCAATTCATTTGGCCCCGCAGAGGGCAAATATAAAGTCCCTACTGTTCTCTATCATTTTGTGCTTCCAGAAGGCTCCAGATGTGCCTGTCATGTCTTTCTGGGCCTCCACTGTACAGTGGCAAAATATACAAAGGAGAGTTGGTGGAATCACCTTTGCAAGTTCAGACTCAGAGGCTGTAATGGACCCTATGCATGGAAAAATCCCATAACTGTCTGAGATTCAGACTGGCTGACTGAAAGTAGCCCCATCACGAATATTTTATATCCAGGATTTTTCATGTTGGTTATACATTTAGTCTTGTTTTGAGCATTTGTATTTTATAACCAGTGAAAGATGGTTCCTTTGTTCATAAAACAAAAAATCATTTTTCCCAATATGCCCCAAATCCTACAGTTCCTCGGTTTCCTCCTTTGTAAAGTAAGGTGGGGGTTAATGATGCTCTCTAGATTAAATAGTGTCATGGAAATAGTCCTGAATTTGGAGTAAAAGGTGTGACATCATGATACACTGGTGGAAAGAATGGTGGCTTTAGAGTCACTGATCCTTGGCTCTGTTATTTACTAGCTGTGTGACACCCAGGTAAGTTTTCCTCATCTGTGAAATGGATGAGGTGGACTAGCTAGCCTCTAAGTTCCATTCTACCTTTAGATCTCTGATCCCAGTTTCTTAAGACTTGAATTTCAGTTTTAGCAAGTCATTCATCTTTTTCCACCTCAGTTTCCTCACCTGTAAGATGAAAAGCTTCAACTCAATAAACTCTGAGTTCCCTCCCAGCTCTAAATCTCTGATCTCTTCCAGCCCTAGTAGAAATGAACATTTAGCATCTTGAACAGTGACAAAATATACTCTCTCTTAAAGAAAAAAATGCATTCACTTTGACTGGTATATGGCAAATCTTAGCCTTGTTATGATTTTAAAGAGCGGGGATAAATAATGAATCAGGTGAAAGTGAATGCCACTGGAGGCTATGGCAAAGTTTTGTTACTGTTATAATTATTTTCATTTTGCAGTGTTTGACACTGATACCGTTCATGTTTTAATCATTGGCAACTGCCTTTAAACTGGGGCTTGTCTGGGGGATTGTTTCTCCTTCTGGTGTGATGCTTTATGTGTCTTGAAAGAAGGAGACTGAACAGTTCCGAGCTGCCCTATGGTTTCAGTTAAGGTGTTCTTTAAAAAGCCAAGTTCCAGTAGAGTGGGCCATTTGGAGGAAAACAGTTTTCGAGACAACAAGAACTAGATCAGTTTTGAAAAAGCACTTTCACAACAATGACAACTTTGTTTTCTTTTAGCTTACTCTAAAAAGCAGTTTGGGATACTGTTTGTTTTATTTAATTTGTTTTTGTGGTTTTTAATTTAATTTTTAAATTTAAATTAAATTTAATTTATTATTGCGGTTTCATTTAAATCTTGGACTCTTCCTTCATTTATTATTTGTTCTATACAAAGTCTTATGGCATTAAAATTTGGGGTTCCTGCACCTATGGAGTTCTCTGGCTGGTGGCTGGGTATGTGCAGGGAGGATACCTGTGGGAATGCAGCTCCCTATTCTCCAATTTGAGTCTATTCAAGGCATCCCAGAATGTCAGAGCTAGAAGGGGCCTCAGAGGTCACATAGCCCAATTCTTGCCAGAACAAGAATCTTCTCTTTAACATCATAGAGAGGAATCATCCAGCCTCCATTCCAAAACCTCAGATTCAATTCAATAAACCAAATGTAAATGCAGAGACAAAACCAAAGAAGTTCAACATTCCTTCCCTACCCTCAAGGAGCTTACATTCTACTGAGGGTGTCCAGTAAGGTCATAACACATGCTCAGGTAAGTAAAAAACAAAATTATTGTAAAAGAATTTCATGACAGGGAAAAAATAGTAATGGCTTGTTATAGGGGAGGGAAAATCAGTAAGGGACCCGTGTAGTCAGTGGGACTAGAGCTAAGGATTGCAAGTGGAGGAAGGGATGGGGGCAAGTTAAAAGTTATGGTCAGATGCTACTGTGGGCTTCCCCTCCAGTAGAGAAGTGAAAAGGAAAGATCTCTATCACTGATCTGACTTTCCCTATCCATGACCCAAAGTAAAAATGTCAGGGCAATCTCAGGTAACCCCATACTGTGAAGGACTCGAAGGGGGTGGGGTAGGTATGCTACCTTCAGGCTTCTTGGAAGGGCATGGACACTGGGTGGTGGTTTTATCAAACTTGGGCTTGCTTGGATCTGGCATGCCCCCTCCCCTTTGCTGGCAGGAAACAGTCACATGTTCACAATTCCAAGAGGCAGAAAAGGGGGGGAGGGAACAGCAGCGGTGCCTGTTAAAGAATGGGCAGTTCCCATAATCTGAGAGCAAGGAATGTGCTTCCTATAAGTGCTGGGAATGCTGTTTTGATTTCATTCGGAAAGAGTTCATCTTCTCTTGAAGCAGCCCAAGATTTCATTTCCAATAGTTCATCTGAATGGGCTGCATATTAATCAAATAATATCTCTCAATATCCTCTTAGGACTATGATGCTTTGTAACTTAACTGACATTTCCCCACACAGTTGTTTTCAGGTCCCCACCTAGCCACACGAAAGAGAATGGGACAGGATCATTTCAATTAGCTATTTCCAAAGCTGAAGAGAGAGAGGCCCTTAAAGTGTCTGCTAGTTCCTGCCCAAATCGAGTCTTGGCAGATACCTTCAATCCTCGAGCTGTGCCTTTTATTTGCAGGTCTGGGTTTTCCCTATAGTCTATTGAAGCCTCTTAACATTTATGGTAAAGTACAAACAATCCCAGGATCCTGATAATGAATACATCTCTAGCTATATATAGCTAGAGATGTATATAGTGTGTTAGAAGAAATGCCACATTGTTTTGGTATCCGTTGTTACTTCCCAATTGCATTATGCAATATAATGCAAATTTCGAGTTCCTAATTAGTAGAGTCTGTTTTGTTCGAGTGGAGCACAGCAGAGGGAATTTTTCCACGGTGCAGCTGTTACCTATGGTGGAGAAGAATCTCACCTCACAGAGATGAGCTGCACAAATACTCATAGTGTTAGGGAAAAAGCCCTTGGTGTTTCCTTTAAGCAGGGATCTTTCAGAATGGATCGCACATTCCATATAGCAAATGTTACCACTGCTGCCCACTCAATTTCTTCCCTAGGATGTTTTTAATAGGGCAGGAGAATGGGGGGGGGGGGGTACTGTGAGGAAGCCTTTTTTTTTTTTGTAAGGTGTAACACTTAACTGTGTTTGTGAAGATTGTAGCTATATCTGCACAAGCTAGTAGACAACTCAAACTTGGGAATGAGATACATGCATTTGGTGAAATCAGCAGGGCTGAAAGATGCTGTATTAGCTGCTTAGAAAGGGGTAGGACTGGGCTTCCACAATGTGTATGTCCATCAGGGTTGCATGTGGAGAAAGAGGACCTTTAAACAACCAGTGGTTCTGCTTCATGTTCAGCCAGCAGATTTCAGTCAGCATCCAAAGTCTGGTTGCAAAAGACATTGCTTGTTTCAGCTTTAGGGGTTTTTGATGTTTAAACAGAAATCATTGTCTGCCACAGGATAGATCCCATTCTGCTTCTAGAGCCACTTAGGAATGCTAAGAGTAGATTGGGCAGAAGGTTGGATTAAATACAGGGAAATTAAAAACAAACAAACAAACAAAAAAGAACCAGGACCCAGTTTTATTCGTCCCTGTGCTTCTGCCCACCCTTACCACTGCCCCACACATAAATAGTGCCTCACAAAAGGTTTTGCATAGAGTAGGCCTCAATAAATATTTGTTGCATGGGAAGAAAAAGGAATGGGGTGGGGGGTGGTATTCACCCATATCCCACAAAAAGAAGCAGCTGATTTTGTTTGCAAAGCACCTACAACAGCTGGGACTTGAGTAGAATAGAAGAACTTGTGTCAAGATTTAGTTTTTGCAGCCAGCCTGGAAATGCCCACAGAGATCTCCAAACCACTTTGGATTTTAACCCTCCTGTCCCACCAAACCTCTTTTCCTGCTTATTTCTTTCCTTTTTTGCCATAGCAAGTGACTGGCAGAAAAATTAACTTGTTTGAATTTTACTCTTTTTCTCTGACCCTTCCTACCCCCTAGTGGACTTGCTACCAAAACGAAATGGGTAGAGGGAAGAGGCCTAGATAATTCACATATTGGCTGGCTCAACCCCGGGATAACCAGGAGCTTACTGCTCCTGCTTTTCTGATATTGATCATGACAATGAACTACTGTCAAGCTAGAAGCGACTTTCCTTAGCCAGTTCTTCCCTTGGCTGGCTGCTTACACTCCCCCCACCTCCCCGCCTTCGAGCAGGGTCCTCTCCCCCTGCCTGTCCCTGCACAGCCCCTCCTGGCCACCACCAAACCCTGGAGGAGTGGAATGCACACAATGCTTCTCTTATAGGGCTATAGCCCTGGATCTGGGCATGCTCAGTAGCCCAAGCAGGTTCGTGGTCTCAAGTGCGGCATGTCCCCTGTCCCACACCTCTGTTGGCTCACTGGCCCCAGCCAGGGCTCAAGCCCCCGTCTGCCCCAGGTTTAACCCTTGCCGCATCTCAGCCAGAGATTGCCGTGCGCTCTGTGGGGTGGCCATAGGGGTCATTGAGCCGCGTGACCCACCCCCCTCCCCATTCCACTTTGGAGTCTTACTCCAGGCTCCAGCCCCCAGTCCCGGATTCACAGGTAGGCTGGGCGAGTTCGAAACCTCTCTGATCTTCCGAACTCAGCCCCTACCTAAGGACCGCTCTCTCTGCAGAAGTGCGGCTGCTTCTCCTTGGGCTTCGGGGCGATCGAGCTCCCACAGAAGGACTGAAGAAAGGAAGGAGCGAGAAAGGTACAGTAACTAGATTCCAAAGTGCTGGCGTTGTTTGCCATGCCTTCACCCCCTTAGGCATCCTAGCCTCGTAGTTCTCAATTCCGCGGCTGTGGCAGCCGCTGCGTGACACCCCACCCCCTCCATCCCCCATCCCCCACCCTACCCCCCCGCCCTGGATTGGGGGTCCCTCTCCAGCTGTGTGTGCCTGCTTTCTGTCTCCCAGGAATGCCCCCAGGGACATCTTTGCTTGTTGATCAATAGATCAATTGATTGATTGATTGACAGTGAGTGTACGCCTGTGTCAGTGTGTGTGTGTGTGTGTGTGTGTGTGTGTGTGTGCGCGCGCGCTCCCGCTAGGATGGACTGGGGTGGGAGGAAAGACTTGGGGGGAGGGCGGGGACCTTCGCTCTACTAGGGGGTCACTGGAAGCTGGGGGCTGCCTCACTGGTGTATGCGGTGGGGGAGGACAGAAAAAAAGTGGGTTCTGTGATGTGTGTGTGTGTGTGTGTGTTTGTGTGTACGCGCGTGTGCGCGCGCGCCCGGGACTGGGGCACCGTGGCCGAGGTAGGGGACCAGAAATGTGCTCGGGGAGAGGCATTGCTGTGGAGGGGTTATATGTGAGTGTAAGTGTAAGTGTGCGTGTGTGAAAGTGTGCGCGTGTGTGCGTGTGCGTGTGTGTGTATGTGCGCGCGCGGAGAAGAGAGGGGAGGAAAGACTTCTGTGAGTGTATATAAAGGTGCAGCCTGGCTGTCAGAGGAATCGGTGTGTGTCCGTTTGTCTATCCGCACTCAAGTGCACGCGGCTGTGAGTGTGTGTATGTGTGCGTATGTTCCTGTCTGTGAGTCCCTCTCTGTGTAGATGTGTGTGTGTGTGTGTGTGTGTGTGCGCGTGTGTGCGCGCGAGGAGTGAGAGTGTGCGGAGGAGCAGAAGTCCAGATCACGTAGAGACAGACAATCGCAAAAACTGCAGAGCAGATAGGAAGGCAAGCAGGGAGGGAGGGAGGGAGGGAGGTAGGGAAGAAGAGAAGGAGGGAGGGAGAAAGGGAGGGAGGGAGGAGGAGGAGGGGTGGAGGGAGGCTGGCAGGCAGGAGCAACCGGGCAGGCTTAGATGTGTCCGGATCTGAGAGGAGAGCAGAGCAGAGCAGAGAAGAGCAGAGCAGAGGGGAGGGGACCAGAGGCGAGCAGAGGGGAGGCGAGCAACCCAAGCAAAGCGGAGAAGCTAAGCAGAATAGGGGAGGAGAACGGAGCTGAGCAGAGAGGAGAGGAGAGGTAGGTGCCCGGCCAGTGGGAGGCAGGCTGGGCGCTCCATCCCCCACCCCGGCCTGCCCTCCCACCCAGGCACACTGGGGAGGCGGCGAGGTGGTTGGGGGTGGAGGAGCATCCCGAGTTCGTTGGGTGCCCTCGGAGCGCAGGGCGTGCGGTCGCCGCCTCCTTGTTGCCTGGGATCGGGTACTGGAGGAATCCTCTTCGGCGGTGGGTGTTAGCGTCAGCCCTGGGCTCGGGCACCCAAAGGGGACCTAGTTGCCCCCTGACTCCGACTCTCGCCGCCCGCCAGCTGGCTCATAGGCTCCTCTCTCTCGGCGCCTTTGACCCTTCGCAACCACTTCGTCGGGCCAGGGCTCGTCACTTGCCTGGGACCTTAACGAGATGCTGCAGCTAGCGCGATCTGGTGGGTAAGCAGGGGGCTCCCACAGAGGAGCCGGAGCCGAAGCCGGGGTGGAGACGCGAAAAGGGACTTTGAAAGGTCGGGTTCTGGACGGGTCTGGGGAACGTACTGATAGCAGAAAGGATGGAGACGCCTGAATACCGCTCCCCTTCTGCACTGGTCCATTCTAGGCTGGCACGGACTGAGAGTGGGGGTAGAGAACAGGGCACTTTCGACGGGGGTGGGGGGAGGGGAGGAGAGGGGGATTGCGGAGAGATTCCAGTCTTCGAAGCCTGGCATCCACAACCCTCCCCCTCTCCCCCCCATCTCTCCATGGCTTTAAAGAGGCGTCTGGGAAACTCCAGCTGCTACCCTCGGTGGGTTGGGATAGGACTGCCCCTGTGCCAGTCGCTCAGCCTGGGCAGCTGAAGGGGGACACCCAGGGAAGCAGCCCGGCCGGCTTCAGCCCCAGCCCTGGGCACGGGGTTGCGGCAATGCGGTACTCGCTGTCGCTGCCATCGGCCACCTCGGGACTCCTTTCGGAGCTCGGAGGGGCAGCATCTCTATTCCCTCAGTCTTTCCTTAGGCAGGCAAGCGGCTGCTTCGTTTGCCATCTTCCCACTAGCCCTGTGCCTGTTCTGCTCCCCCGCTCCCCCTCCCCTTTCCGTCCCCCACCCTCTCCGGGCATGAGATGCGATCATACGCTCACAGAGTGGGTGAAGGATTTTTGCTATGACTTCCTATGTGTGTACATGCCTGTCCCCGGGAGCTCGAGAGGGGCATCTGGCTGACAAAGCACCCCGCAGGACACTTGGGAAGGCTGGAGAGGTGCCTAGCAGCATCCCAAGAGTGCTTTAAGTAGTGCATTATTTTTCTTCCATTTGCTAAATGTTTGTTTAGCTCCTGCAATTCTTTGACTTTGTCCTTTTACCCTCTGCCCTGTTTTCATTCTTCTCCATCCCCTCTGCCCTCTTTCTAGTTTCTCTAAATCCCTTCTGTACTCTTTCTGGCTCCTTCTTGTCATTCCCTTCTCCTTGGAACTCCCTCTTTCCCTATTCTCTCCCATTCCAGCTGGCTCTTGTTTCCTCCTTTTCGAAGGGAGCTGCCTTTTTTTTTTAAACTTCCTCCTAGCTCTTCCCTGCCCCCATTTTTTTGTTACCCACAGTAGGAATCTAGAGGGGGAAGGGATCCCCCTTTTCAATTGAGGCTCTCTGTCGGTGTTGCTTTTTTGTTTGTTTGTTTCTGGTTAAGATTTAGGTTTATACCTGAGAAAGAAAAGTGTCTAGAAATGGCTGAACTGGACATGAGTAGCTGGGGATTCATGGAAATGCCAAGGCAAACGGTCCCCCCAAAATCTCGATTTGACAATGAGAGTTGTTTTGAGATTTTGGTGATGTCATTCTTATGAATTGTGACTTCTTTTGCACTACCAGTCACGCCGTCACACCAACTAGGGTCAATGTATGTTTTTTACAGCATCCAATTAGCATTCTGGAGCATAGTTCTGTGTTTCTGTTTGGCCCACCTTAAAACTACAGATCTCCATAGGTCGTGCATAATGGCTTGTCTACTTTTATAGATGTGATATCTTTTTATTATAGACATTCCTCATGGGCAGAATAAACAAAGGGGTGTCTAAAGGATGTGTCTTTCACTGCATCCTTTTCCTCTTGTGTGTTCTTGGGTAATTTATAGATTTTCATTATGGTAGAAGGTAACCAGTTTGAAATAGTAGCTTTCTGGCTATTTACCATGAAAAGAAAGGACATGGCTAAACCTGCATTAATAAAAAGAAAATACATGCTTTATATGTTTATGGAAATGTCTTGCAGAAATTCATGTATATATGCTGAAATATGTGAAGAGTTGGAGAAAATGGGCTAATTTTCTAAGCATTAAACTCTACTAACAAATGTTATTCTATTTGCTTAGAGATCAGGGGTAAGAAGGGTGTGTGGGGGAAGGGGGGAACAGCTGGGAACTGATTAATTTAAGACAAGAATCTGCTGTGACTACAGAGTATATCTAGCTCCCCAGTTAGAGCCACATAGGAATGTCGCTGTGTGAACTCCATATCCCAGGCAGTGGTAGACAGTGGTAAAAAGAGGCTGGAGCAGTTTGGACTAAGTAGCAGCCAACATATGGACTGAAGCTAAAAAGGAAAGGGAAGAGAGACATAAAGTAAAGTGAGGCAACAGTCTCTGTGATGCCAAGATAGATCAGCTATTCATCTCTGCATTCAAACAGAAAATTCCTTTCTGTGGACTCCCTCAGGACGAGTTTTGTTGTGGTTGCTTGTTGCTATTGTGTGTGTATGTGTGTATGTGTGCGTGTGTGACTGTGTGTGACTGCCCTGTAGCTAGAGACATATTCCAGATAACAAATCTTTCCCCTTTTACCACCCCCCCAGGTTATTTTTCCTCTTCCTGTATCAGCACCTGCCTTCTCTTAGATCGAAAAGCATGGGAATGAACTATTCAATAGAATTCAGCCCAACAGTAGACTTAAGCTAAACAGTATTGTTGTGGTTGAAAGACCATGGGACTTGGAGGGAGAAGCTCAGTGACCTTGGGCAATTCGCTTTTTCTTTCTAAATTTTCATTTCCTTGGCTGTAGAAAGGGAGACAATGCTTCCTACCCTATCTACATTACAGGGATACTGTGAGGCTCAAAATAAATGGTGGATATAAAAGCAATTTGCATACTTTAAACTACTGTACAAATAGAAAGGTATTGTTGCTGCTGCTCTTGTATCTTTGCTCTGTGCCCCTTGCTACTTCTGTCTCTCAACTCCCTGGGCTCCACACTAATCTAGCCCTTTTATTTTGTCCCTCAGCCAAGCCTTACACTATTCTGCCTTCTGATCTTACCTTTCTAATCATGCTAACACCTAGAAAATTGAAATTCACACACTGGAACTCCTTTGTGGTACTGGTTCTAGATTTGAGCATTAAAAGACTAGGAACCTTCACTGAGGTCACTGCTAAAGAAGATTTTGGCACAAGCCAGGTAGAGGAAGTATTTACAGAATGGCCAGGCTTTTGCCATAATTAGAAATCTTTCCTTGTATTTGCTGTTTTTACCCTACAGCATTATGTACATTCCATACAAATCATTAGAACTAAAGCCAAAGAAATGTATGGTATTTGAACTGGGTTTTCTGGGTGGAATCAGTGTCAGTTTTTAGCATATATTGAGTTTCTGTGGTTTAAATATATATTTTATATATGTATGTGTATATGTGCATCTATATGCATATACACATATATCTATATAGATATTTATGTACATATTATAAAGATATACACATATATGTCTCTATACACATATATTGCCTAATAATTCACTAGGGTTTAGTTTCTACCCAGATGATTTAAAGATTTTAAAGAGAACGACCATTGAAAAAAATGTTTTCTTTTCTTTTTTTTTTTAGATTCTTTATCTTTATTCAGAAGCATAAAGTTGTTTGCTGAATGCAAGAAGATGTTACTTTGGCTCTTTCTGGTTTTGTCTACCCCCATTTCTGCTTCCACAAATGCAGAGTCTGACCCCTCGGTGGAAATTTGCAATGTGTGCTCCTGTGTGTCGGTGGAGAATGTGCTCTATGTCAACTGTGAAAAGGTTTCTGTCTTCAGACCAAATCAATTGAAACCACCCTGGTCAAATTTTTACCACCTTAATTTTCAAAATAATTTGTTAATTGTCCTCTATCCCAATACATTTCTAAATTTTTCACATGCAGTCTCCCTACAGCTGGGGAATAATAAATTGCAGAACATTGAGGGAGGAGCCTTCCTGGGGCTCAGTGCATTAAAACAGTTGCACTTGAATAACAATGAATTAAAGGTTCTCAGAGCTGACACTTTCCTTGGCATAGAGAACTTGGAGTATCTCCAGGCCGACTACAATTTAATCAAGTATATTGAACGGGGAGCCTTCAATAAACTCCATAAACTGAAAGTGCTCATTCTGAACGACAATCTGATTTCGTTCCTTCCCGATAATATTTTTCGATTCGCATCTTTGACCCATCTGGATATCCGTGGGAATCGAATACAGAAGCTACCCTACATTGGGGTGCTGGAACACATTGGCCGTGTCGTTGAATTACAACTCGAAGATAACCCTTGGAATTGCAGTTGTGATTTGCTGCCTTTGAAAGCATGGCTGGAGAACATGCCATATAACATTTACATAGGAGAAGCTATCTGTGAAACACCCAGTGACTTGTATGGGAGGCTTCTGAAGGAAACCAATAAACAAGAATTATGTTCCATGGGAACTGGAAGTGATTTTGATGTTCGGATCCTACCACCCTCTCAACTGGAAAATGGCTATACCACACCCAATGGCCATACAACCCAAACCTCATTACAAAGATTAGTGACAAAGCCCCCCAAAACAACTAATCCTTCAAAGATCTCTAGCATCGTGGCAGGCAAAGCACTCTCAAATCGTAATCTGAGTCAAATTGTATCTTATCAAACGAGGGTACCACCACTGACACCTTGCCCAATCCCTTGTTTTTGCAAAACTCACCCTTCTGATTTAGGCTTAAGTGTCAATTGCCAAGAAAAAAATATACAATCAATGGCCGAATTGATGCCCAAACCCTTAAATGCCAAGAAGCTGCATGTCAATGGCAATCAGATTAAAGATGTGGACATCTCAGATTTCACTGAATTTGAAGGTCTGGATCTACTCCACTTAGGCAGCAATCAGATTACAGCGATCAAGGGGGAGGTGTTCAGAAATCTCACCAATCTCCGTAGACTTTATCTCAATGGCAATCAGCTAGAACGGCTGTACCCTGAAATGTTTGCAGGCCTGTACAACCTGCAGTATCTCTATCTAGAATATAACTGGATCATAGAAATCTTAGCTGGCACCTTTGACTCCATGCCCAATCTGCAGTTATTGTATTTGAACAATAACCTCTTAAAAAGCCTACCAGTTTACATCTTTGCAGGTGCTCCTCTAGCTCGGCTGAACCTGAGGAACAACAAATTCATGTACCTGCCTGTGAGTGGGGTGCTCGATCAGCTCCAGTCCCTCACACAGATAGACCTTGAGGGCAACCCATGGGACTGCACTTGTGACTTGGTGGCCCTAAAGCTGTGGCTGGAGAAACTAAAAGATGATATCGTGATGAAGGAACTGAAATGTGAAACACCTGTACAGTTTGCCAGTATTGAGCTAAAGTCGCTCAAAAATGAAATCCTGTGTCCAAAGCTGCTCAATAGGCCTTCTTCTCCCTTCACTAGCCCCATACCTGCTATTACCCTCACAACACCAATGGGGCCCATCCGAAGTCCTCCTGGAGGCCCAGTCCCTCTGTCCATTTTAATCTTAAGCATTCTGGTGGTCTTGATTTTAACTGTATTTGTTGCTTTCTGCCTCCTAGTCTTTGTGCTCCGGCGCAACAAGAAGCCGATCGTGAAACATGAAGGCCTTGGAAACCCCGAATGCAGCTCCATGCAGCTGCAGCTGAGGAAGCATGAGCATAAGACCAACAAGAAGGATGGCCTTGCAGCAGAAGCCTTCATCCCACAGACCATTGAGCAGATGAGCAAGAGCCACACATGTGGCTTGAAAGAGTCTGAAGCAGGCTTCATGTTTTCTGAGCCACCAGGACAGAAAGCCATCCTGAGAAATGCTCCTGAAAAGGACAAAGATCTCGTCCATGTGGATACCAGGAAAAGACTGAGCACAATTGATGAGCTGGATGAATTATTCCCTGGCCGGGATTCAAATGTATTCATTCAGAATTTTCTGGAAAGCAAAAAGGAGTACAACAGCATCGGGGTCAGTGGCTTTGAGATCCGATATCCAGAAAAGCAACAAGACAAGAAAAATAAGAAATCACTGATAGGAGGTAATCATAGTAAGATTGTTGTAGAGCAGAGAAAAAGTGAATATTTTGAACTAAAAGCAAAACTTCAGAGTTCTCCCGACTACCTACAAGTCCTTGAAGAGCAAACAGCTTTGAACAAAATATAGGTCATGCAGTCTTATTTCCTACAGAGGACATTTATTTAATGATGAAAGTGCCTTTTGTTGACTTCTAACTTCCAAATTCTATATTATCAATAGGCATAGAGGCAGGTGTTTCCGAGGGTGTCAGATTAACTGTAGTTACATATGAGTTGTCAAATAGAGAAGGATTTTGACCTTTAATGGATTTCACTCCATAAAACTTAGACTGTGGAATCCTGTGGGGATACTGCAAACTCTATTGCCAAAGGGATGCTTTATATACATATTATGCTGAATTTAACCACAAGGGGCAAATTGGTTTTGTACCCCCTCCCCCATTACAAAACCTTCGCCTCCTTGTGATTTGTTAAAGCAAACACAAGCAAACTGGTAGCAGTGTTTGTACCTCAGCTGGGTCCTTCATCTTGCACGTGGATTAAGTTGGTGGTGGAACTGGAGTAATCCTTTGATTTGTGGCATTGTAACAACTCTGTTTAACGATTCTCTGAAAAGTTTTTTTAAAAGCATGCAAAGAGAGAACATTCGGTAGTATTTGTAAATTGGTAACCTTTATGGCCTGCATCTTGAAACCACTGGATTTACTGATGTTAAATTGTGCAAACATTTGTTTAAAATATACCATGCATTACATACCGATGAAAATAAATTTGAACACTTTAAGCATACCTGTCTATACATAAAATTTAAAAGAGAAAAAAATCAATGTGATTTATACAGCATTTGTGGTGACCTGAAGAAATAATTGATGTTAATGCAGAATTAAATATAACTCAAAATTCAAACTATGACTAGAGTTTGTCCTCAGTTATGTGGAATAGCTACAATCCTCTAAGGTTGGCCAAAATTAGCCAAATGCTTACCATGTGAGCGCACCAGAAACTATTTTTGTAATATAATTCATATTTATGGAATACCTTGTACACTAAATAGCAAAATATGTACTCCTTAATATATATTTAATATGCCTGACTTGTTTTCCTGATCACAGTGCATCTATCATTCAATATAAATTAAAAAGATAAAATATACCAACCTGAAAGCAAGAGATAAAGTGTATAGAATATTCTGGATAATGTGATCAGGTATAATTTAAAACAAACCAAAAAAAAGGTGTTCTGTGCTATTCTTGTGAAATTAGCATATTATCTTCAAATTTGTTACCAATTGTGCATTTTCAAATAGATTCATTAGTTTTATAGTATCGTGTCTCTTGGACAGTTGGTATTTGCCATCAGTTGTCTTGCTTTTCAGGGTTCTACAGCTTAATCTAAATAGTTTTCACAAGTATTTACAAAAAAGTAAAGAGTAAGGTAAATAGCTTCATCTTAATATGCACCAGTATACTGTTCCTTCAATCTTTGACCAATGTCAGATAATCAAGTGGAACAGTAAACATGGTAACCTTGGCTGATAGAGGCTACATTGTAAAATGCATTTATTGGTCTCAGTTCAGTTCACAGTATTTTATAGTCCCATGACTCCCCAAATGACACCATTGTGGTTGTTTTGGCAGATAAGGTGGGAGTCAAACGGATCAAGATACTCAAACACCCATTCATCGAAGGTGTTTGCAAGATACAGAGACTCTCTCCCTCTTGGCAAAGTACCAATGGGAAAGCCATTCTGCTTTGACCTGCCTCCATAATGTTGCCCTCTGCCACCTTCTGTAATCAATACATTGATCAATCCAGTGACAAGGACAGTAAACAGATTTTCTTCATGATTTTCAAGTGGTACTTCTGAGATGACACTGTGGCAGAAGTTCTAACAACAATCTTGGTGATAAACTCTTCATTTCCAGGGCCTTCTGCATTTGCTCTGGGAGGATGTTTGGCATACAACCTAGATTTAAAATATATTTGTGTATATATATATATGCATATATATATATGTACATATATATGCATATATATAATTGGTTTTAAAAATATTTTAAAGGAGAGTGAAAAGAATTCTCTCCTCAGTTTTCACATCTCCTTGCTGGTGGTGCTCTTAGAACTTTAAGGTATGTGGTTTCCTTGACACAAAGTTTGTGTGAAAAATTTATACACATTTACAAAAAGCCTGAAACAACTATTGAATTCCAAGGTTGAAAATTGGCATTGTTACATGTGTGACAGACGATGTTCAACCAAAATCCCATCTGAAATTTTATGATGTCATTACCAAACATGTATGCATCCATGGAGTCAAGGCTTCCTAAATGCATAAAGATCTTACAAGACAAAAACAAACAAAAACTTGGAAGTGTTTTAGTTGATCCTGTAATCAATGAAGTATGGATTGTGAAATCTGAAGTGGACGCTTCAATGATGAACACTAATAGTTTAGTTTCATTGGCGATTTGGGGATGCTAGGCCATCGTGACGATACCTTTTATCCAGTACAGGCAGGCTAAAAGGTTGCCAGAAGATCGGCAGTGAGAAGACTTCCTGCCACAGTCTGAAGACTCTCTGTAACTAGCTAGCATATTGTCTGTATCTTGATCTCTTGAGATTCAAAAACAAAAACAAAAATGTTCAATAAAAAAAGGAAATTCCAGAAGCATGGTTATTTGAAGGTATTGACTGTAACTGAATGGTGGTTAGAAGACTAGTAGTTAAGGCTGAGATGCTATCCTTAACCAAATTCATTGTGCCTACATTATATAGTGTATACTATTTTGCACAGGTCCGTCCACAGTTCTTTTTGAAAATTTTACAGTATTGTATTTAGGTGTAAGTTTTGGGTTGAGTGCAAATGCTGTCAAGACACTATATCTACATATTTTGTGATATAAATACAATCTTGATGTTAGTTTAATCCTTGGAGAGGTAGTATATATATATATATATGTACATATATATATTATGGTTCAACATTTCTAGTAGAACTTGCATTCAAATGGAGAAAACTCAAGAACCACAGCTTATTAGCGTGGTTGGAAAAATCATGGCTTTCTTGGTTCTGTACACATTTGAATGGATTCTTTTAGAACTGTTGCAAGGGAAATGAGCCGCTATAAGCAGTAATGGAAGGGTTACAAAAATATATTGTGTCCATGTATTCTCAAGTAAGTCTTAAATTATTTTTTTATGAAAATTAATAAAGATTAATCGTTTCTTTGAAAGAATACATCTTTGTGTAATTCATCAGAAAGCAGCTATTTAAGTACAGTGGTTCAAGTACAGTGTAAGCTGATGTGTAGTCAAAATTTAGCTTTTCTTGCTGAATATTAAACAGAATAAAAATCTTAATCAAAAAATCATTTAAAGCCAATTTTATTAGATTTGCTTCTTTGTTTCCTTTTATTTTTTCTCTTGTTTTAAAAGCCATAAGGATGCATACATTATAAAGGGCATGGCCTCATGACTAATGTTAACAGATATTTCAGATATGACATCACATCTAGAAATTTATGGTGGTGATATTATTAATCTATCTTATATTTTGCATGATTTGTACATTGATATTGTATGAAATGAGCACAGTGAGGTTTTTTTTTTTTTGTTGTTATTGTTGTTGCATCCAAAGAGCTGGGGGAGGAAATATAATAAGAATGTATTTATAATCACTATTTTGAAATAAAGTAAAGAAACAAATTGTATTGTTTTTACCCTGCTTTGATCATTAATATTTTTAGATTAGTTTATAGTACAAAATACAGTTAATGCTATTTGGTCACTGAAAAGAAAATATTTTGATGACCTCTGTTTGCTTTCAGCAACATCAAGGTATTAGAATTTACTAAATGCCATTTTGTATAGGAAATTAATAAAACTGTTTGGTACACTCATTTTTGAAGCTAGAGTTTGTTAAATATATTTATCCTTCCATTCATTATCAGAAGAAATCAAGCAATAATAAAAAAGTATTGCTATTTCTCTGAGGTTTGAGGATAAAGATATTTTGTTTAGGATACCGTATTTATTCAATTTTATTCTTAAACCTATGTTAAGAAATGTTTTGTTTTCAGCCATATTTTCAATTTGCATTCTCACCAACCAGCAACCCCCTTGGAGAATTGTCAGATGGGGTTAGGAGCCATTGATTTGCATCTGGCATCATTGCTGATTGGTAAATATTGTTATTTGACATAAAAAATACAATCAGACACTGTATCATAGAGTTTAGCTGAGTTTATAAAAAGCCACCAGCTTGACTCTTTATAGTCCAATTACCCAGCAATGGCAATGTATTGTCTATACAATTTGGTTTTGAAAAGATTATCCAGATAACCAGTCCACCAGTTCGCTGAGGTGGTAATGTAGGGGGAAAAAGATGAACTGATTGAATCTTGGTTGATCAGTGTCATTTGAAACTAAAAATGAATGTGAACCATCTGAATTAATCAATAGATGTTAACTGAATATATCTGTGTACAGGACATTACCTGATAGAAAATATAAATGGAAAAAGTGCATTACTGTGGGATCTGATCTACACAACCACCGTAAAGGAAAAGGTCATGCAATTATCACGAGTTCAGACAGCAGAAGAGAGTCAATCTGGGTTGGTTGGGACAACATGCCGCGCTTTATTTTTTGTTGCTTAATTTTTTTAAGCCACAAGCAGCTCATTCACAGGCTTGTAGGCTTTCCCATCTCTTCCTGGCTTTCCTGAAGAAGCAATTGCTGAGGTACTAGCTCTTTGTTTCCCAACTGTCCAGTTATATAGTTGGGATGGGGGAGTGGAGAAAGGAGGACAGTCCTATTTTCAGAAAGGATTAAATTCACTGTGGTCAGACCATAATTGATTTGGCTTGCTTTACCTGGATAACTGCCCCACCTTCCATTTCAGATTGGCTGTGTAGAACAGAATTAAATAGCTACTCTATGGCTAGGTCTATATTTGTGAAACGAAATGGAGAATTGTTGCAAGTATGCACATAAGTCCCCCAAAATGCTCTTTCCTCCATTATATAGGCATTCAAGTTTTTTTTTTAAACTTTTAATTATCTGAGTAATGTTTTAGTTCTCCATTCTGTCATACTCATGCAGACCTAGCCCTCATACAAAACACACAATAGGTTATGTGGAGTGTCTAGAAAGATTGTTTTAACTGTACAGAATTGTACTTTATCTAGGTTTCAATGTCATTTCTTTTTAAGTGTTAACTATGCTTGTGTGCACAATATGTTTGAACTACATTGGAAAATGTTGATTTAACAAAAAAAAAACAATCTGTGGGGTTTTTTTTTTGGTGTATGTATGTGTATGTATGTTTAGGTGTATGTGTGTATGTGTGTGTATGTATGTGTGTGCATGCGCCTAATACCAAATAACTAACTTGACATCCCTTTTTGAGGAGGGAAAGAATTTTCATTGGTTATTCTGGTGTCAGGGGCAAAAGAAAGAAGTGGAACACTGAAACTTTTTTGGAAAACATTTTTGCCTGTCCCTCTTTACCTTCTGCCTGACCTGTCCCTCTCCTCTCCCCATTCCCTTACAAATTAAAACAAAACAAAACAAAACTATTGAGGAACATTTCTGAAGGCCAAATTCCAGTTTAATTGTCTATACAGTCTCAATTCACCAGATAATTGCTCAACATTCCATGAAGCTTCCCTTTATAGAAAATGGCTAAATTATCCAAATACAATGAATTCAGAATTCTTATGATCCTAGTCTATATCATAAATGTAAAATTGCTTTATTTAATCATATAGACTATGAAATGGCCCTTGCACGATCTTTTCCCATCATATGTATATATAATGAATATACAGATCATGTAGCTTTCAACATTAATTAGCTCTTAGAAAGGTTCACTGCAACATATGGAATTACATTTTTTTCTCCATCTATGAAACCATATCCACTTTCTGGGCTCGTTTTCCCCTATATTAGCCCTTTCACATAGGCTGAGGCCTAACAGCCTAGGGCAAGTTAATTGTTTAGGTGCCACTTATGAGACCTATTTGAAAATGTTTTTCTGGGGGCAGCTAGGTCGCACAGTCAGGAGGACCTGAGTTCAAATCTGACCGCAGACACTTAACACACAGACACACAGACACACAGACACACACAGACACACACACACACACACACAAAACTAGCCATGTGACCTTGGGCAAGTCACTTAACCCCAACTGCCCTCCAAAAATAAAAAAAAAGGAAAATGTAGTTCTTTTTCAGCATTGCTATCCTTATACAAGAGCACATTGTGTGAGCCAGGTCTCAGTGGAAGAATTCTAGCATGACCATTCAATACTCTTAATGCTTTTTACAACAATAAAAATAATTCTCATAGGTCACAATTATAGCCAATTGAGTGTGTTTATTAGTTAATTATCTGCACCTTTGAATTTAGAAGCTCAGCCCAGTAGAACTTCTGCTAGGCTTTGATTAAAAAAAGCTAGGACTCTACCTGCCCAGACAGAAGCATGTGATGATTTCGGGTGCTAAAACAGTCATCTAGATCAAAGAGTGATATTTTTGCAACAAAGTTGGGTGCTTCAGCCTGAATAATATTTGCCTGCCTCTTTCTGCCATTTCACTTTCTAATTTAAGCTAGGACCCTATGTTACATGTAATACAAATGAGGTCCTGTGTACCCCTTGGGCCTTCCTTGATTTACAGTAATTTGTTCTTTTCCTAGGCTATGGCTTTGTTCCTCCTCACATATGAGATGCACCATCAGTTTCCTAGTAGGATCAATGAGATAATATGTGTAATTTGCACACCTTAACATGTTACATAAATGCCACCTAGCATCATCATTGATGGTGTTGTCAGCATATAAGAGTATTGGCCTATAAGTCAGGATCACGGGTGGTGCTCTACTACCAGGTCTGTTGCTCATCTCTGTGACCTTGGGCAAGTCACTTGTCATATACTAGCCTCTATCTCTTCATCTGTCAGGGAATTGAACCAGATCAATGTCATCCAAGCTTTTTTCAATGACAGGCATATGGTCAGACATCCAGATATATGCAGACCACATGAAGCTGTCACATTCACAATTACAGATTGGTCCTGTTAACCTGCCAGCTAGCAGCCATCCATTAAGCAAAGTTAGTGATGGACAGGTGGATGCTAGCTAACTAGGTAACTGATCTCCATCCATTACACTTCCTGGGGTCTGGAAGGCTATGTTTGGCCTGGGGACTACATTTTAGACACCTAGGAACTAAATGATCTCTCTGAGGTTTTGCTAGTTCTGACATGCTCCAATTCAGTGTTGAGAAGTTTACAAAATTTAGTGTTTAATGCAATCCCTGGGCAACCAGAGAGTGTGGGTTGTTGTAATAGACTTTATTCAGAGAAGGCTTACGAGGACATCTCAATCTCAGCTGAAGAGCCCCAAAGTGAGAACTTGTATTAAGTCACAGCGTGGAAGACTCCCTTTTTTAAGTGGTTAGTCAGCTACATTTATTGGGTTCCTACTGTGTGCAGAGTAATGTGTTAGTGTAAGATCAGGGAAGTAGATGGCTAAAGAGCCTTAAGAGAAAATGTCTACTTGTCAGATGAAACAATTGCTGAATTGGGATCATGGCCAAATCTTCTATTTTTCTTAAACCGTTTTGAAATTAGGGCTGTATTCACACAAAGGGACCAGTCTGGCTGTTTTGGCAGAAGCTGTTAGTCAGTAGCTCAGGAATTAACTGCTTGATGGGTAGAATTGCTCAAAAAAGCCTGTGTCTTTGGGGTCTGGATAGAACCTTAGTCCTGAAGTAGGTAAGTATTGTTCTTTCCTGGGGGGTGGGGAATAGAAGAGTGAAACTTCATTAATCACACAAAGATTTCATTTTTATGGGGAACTGCAGAGAAATTGCAACAGATTTTACAGTTCTAAAACATGGGATAATAGATTCCCAGACTATTATTTTTGTTGTTGTTGGCTGTTGTTAATTTTCAGAAGCTTCATATCAATGAAAATCACCAAGGATATATTGGCAAGGCCAATTCATGTGAAGAACCCCAGGAAACAAATGTACTTTGCCACAGATTCCCTTGTTCCATAGCAGGATGACTCAGACTTGCCAAGTCCTCACTGCTGGAAATTCTTCTCTTCTGCTGTTTATAAACAGCAGACACAACCTATGGTACCAGGTAACTTATGGATATTTTTTCAATCTGTTGCAGTAGGAAAAAAAAAAACAAAGTCGAAAAGCACAGTCCAACTTGATCATTTCCACCATCTAAAAAGACCTAGTCCAGTTCTGTGTATGTTTCCATAGTTAGGAAACCCTTTACAAGCTCTTATACATACATTACCTCATTTTATCTTCATGGGCACCCTCTGAGTTAGATAGGGGAAAGGAGGAGCATCCCAATTTTCCATATGAGCCAGTTGAGACTGAAAGAGGTTATGCCACTTACTTCAGGTTATAAACTAGTGATCAGTAGAGCCAGGTTCTTTTGGCTCCAAGTCTAGTTAGTTCACTTTCCATTATCCCCATGTTGCACCTCTATCTTTGCCTATTTGAATATTTATTAGTCAATTGAGAGCCTCCTACAAAGGATGGATCCAGTTCTGGAAAGATCATTTGGAAACTCTTGGCTATTTATATAGTGAAGGCATCTGTTTATACCCGTCCAATTCCTTCTATAACTTCTAGGTAACTATTGGCAATAGAGAACGAAACACTGGAAGGAAGTACCAAAGGAAGCCATGCCTTCCCAGAAATAGGACAAGACAGTAGTGAAATCATTAGAAACCACATCAAGGTTGGGGAGCTATTTCTTATGGTACTTAAGATTTCTTTTACATAGAAAGCCAAGTTTTAGCATGTGTAACTTACCAGAGGAAATGGGCTTTTAGCTTTGGATTCATTGCAATAACTAAAGAAATGTATGCTTGTTGACAGATGGTGAGCTTTGCCATGTGTTGCCATAAACCCTGTTGTTATTTTCCTAGCTACACAATCCTTTCTGAGAAAGGCTCCCCTTGTATCAAATATTCATTGGCTCCCATTTGGCACAGACCTGAAACTACAGAAATGCTGTCGGAGAAATTCTCAAAAATGGAAATTCAAAAGGCTGATTTTCTAATGTAGAACTCAGAAAGATTCACTGTGCATTGGATCAAGTCATCAGGGTTCACAGAAACACCAGTGCAGCCTCTCAAAGGACAAAAGCCTTTCAAACAACAGAAAGGATTGAAGTATTGAACTTCCCTTTCTCTTATCATAGGTTTGGATGTCAGTATTTGGAGGGAAGTTGAACTCCCTGCTCATACAGCACATCCATTTTCTGTGCATCATTTGGGCTCAGGCTCAGATATGTAGCTCCAAATATGGAAGCACTATCAGAGATGCTGAATCACAAATTCACACACACACACACACATACCACAACACACACGCATGTATGTGCATTGCACATATATGTATGTATGCATGCATGTATGTCTACATACACAGTCCAACTGTTCACTTGGATACCAATAGTAACTAACACACATGGGAGACAAGCCTTCAGTTTCCAACATGCTAGTCAAAATGTAGCCAAGCCCATCTGTATGCAAAGATACAGGTCTCTTTCTAAAGATGACATGAGCAGGGACAACCTAAAAATATCCCCTTGGTTGTCTCTCTTTAAACAGCTGAAAGGTTATCATGACAAAAGGAGACATTCTCTGAGGTTT
Source organism: Gymnobelideus leadbeateri (assembly GCA_011680675.1). Lineage (NCBI taxonomy): Eukaryota > Metazoa > Chordata > Mammalia > Diprotodontia > Petauridae > Gymnobelideus > Gymnobelideus leadbeateri. The sequence goes on from WOXC01004103.1 coordinate 84,363, forward strand.
AAGGTACACAATGTGTTTACCAAAAATAGGGAGATATATTTGGGGTCCATATAAAGTACAACTTTCAAATAACAGTACAGGCTGTCTCATGTGAGTAGTGAGCTTCCTGTAGCTCAAATTATTCCATCAGAAGATAGATTTACTTCTGGGAATGTTGTAGAGTTTTCCTGCTGTAGAAGAGGGGTCAGTCTAGATGACCTTGAAGGTCCCTTCCAACTTCAAGAGGCTATAATTATTTTCAACTAGAACCTGCACAAAAAGATTCATTATATTATAAAGGGGATTTTTTTTTCCTGAAGCTTAGTCACTTGATATGTGATAGTTCAATTATATATAGATTCCATCTGTGTGACACCAGAGTATCATTTCAGTAACAAGTCAGTTTAGCTAGTTTTTAGGCACATGAAACACAATCAGATAGAATCTCACTTTCCTTGATTCTTAATATTTTCTTTTCACTATCAGTGTTCCCTAAAGAATACTCTTTGATGTGTGAACAATTCTATAAAGGGGAAAAAATTTCCTTTGTATACTGCACTGAAGATGGCAGTCTAGTAACAATTTCATACCAGAAATGATAAGACATTCTGGCATTTGTTGTGGGAATCCAGGATTGAAAATGTGAAGTTATTTTGTGAGTCTGGCAAATGTAATCTAAAGGTTAGTTTCTTGCAATACCCTTCTACTGTAATTTAAACTGAGACTCAAGTTCCACAATTCTCCCTCATTTAAAGGAGAATCTAATATAGTGCTGAGACTCTGGCTCCAGTTTATGGTCCACCGAACTATTTCTGAACAATCATCACCCCCCCCAAAAAAAACCAACTAATTATGGAAAGAAATTTCTCTCTGTAATTTTTAATTGAATTTCCCTCTGTATAGTTAAATGATTTTCCTAGGCAGGTAGAGAGAGAAAGAGAGAACAAGTAAACTTTACTTTCAGAAATAGCCAGATATACAGTATTTACAAGTGATGCATCCAGAATAATTTAGCTCTTCATTCACAGACTGTCTTTAAAGTACCGATAATTATATATCAAGTTCTAATTCACGTTTGGCCCCTTAAAAATCCATTTTCATATTGAATTCTCAAATGGATAAATAACCTTTCCTCTCTATCTGGAGGCAGACTTGAGGGAAAGACTTGGGAAGTCTGCTTAGCTACAGTTTGGTAAAATGGTTCTCAGATTTAGGTGTTTTGTCTTCAACGCTCTGCCACTCAGATTCTTTCTCCATATAATCGGGGCCATGGCAGCCCAAGGTAAGCTCACCCCCACAGTGCCTGGCCCAGAGGGAAGCGGATTGTATGCTCTAAAATCATTCTTCCTTCTCCTCCCGACCAATACTTCTCTCATTTTATTAACACTACAGTGCTATCTCCTTATCTTTGCTGCCAAACTTTGAGAAAGAGGAATCTAAAATTGTTGCCTTCACTCCCCATCAAAATATCCATTCCTAAACCCACAGAATCAAATCTCTGAGCTAGAAGGTACCTGAGAAGTTCATCTAGTTCAATCTGCTTATTTTAGAGATAAGGAAGCTGAGACCCAGAGAACCAAAGTGATTCCCCCAAAGCTACATGGGAACCAAATTTACAGGCCATGGAATCAGTTCTTCTGACTCCAGGTCCTCAGTCCTTTCCACCACACTATCCTGTCCTCATCCCTTATAATATGGTCTCTCCCTATACCAATTTACTGAATTTGCTTTCTCTAAGGTTGCCAATAATATTCTTATCACCAAATCCAATAGCTTTTTTTCTTCCATCCTCCCCTTCCTTGATTTGGCTACAGTATTTTACTAGTCATATGCCTTTAGGTGGGTCATTTAACATCTCTGGGCCTAGGTATCCTCATCGGTGATCTCATCTGTGTTCACAGGCTCAATGATCACCTCTAAGGAAAAAGAAAAAAAAACATGACTCCCAAATCAGAATCTCCATTCCAACATGCCAGTCCTGCACTGCCAAGTACTTGCTAGCCACTGATTTTCTTCCTGCATTTCAAAGTCAGTGTCTAAAACTGTACTCTTCTACCTAAAGCCTGTTCCAAGAAATTTCCCCTTTCTTCTATTTATGATAGCAGCAGCAGCAGCATCCCAGGCCCCCAGGCTTGAAATCTCCTGAATCATCCTAGCTCTTCCATGCTCATGAAGCCCACAAAAGTGGTATTAATTGTTTTGTGTCATTATGGAGGGGTGTGGCTAATGGAGGGTCATGGAGAACTGTCCCTAGCCTTGTGATACTTAACATTTTTTATCAATAGAATGAATTAAGGTATACATAGACAGAAGGTATAGATCAAAAGTCTCAACTGACACAAAGCTGAACAGGATAGTTAACATTGGATGACCGTGTCAGGCTCTAAAGAGTTCATCAGATTCATTGAATAAAGATTGGGCTAAATGTTAATCTCACAAATACATGATACAGAGGTATGGTTACATAGCAGTTGGTGTGATTACATAGAAGTTGGTATGAAAAAAAAAAAGATTTGGGAGTTTTGCTTGGATGTAAGCTCAATGAGTCAACAGTGTGATATGACAGGTAAGAAAGCTAATGAGGCCTTAAGCTACACTAAGTTGTGTCACAGTGTCCTGGAAAAAGGAGGTAATAGTCTCACTATACACTGCCACGGTCAGATCACACCCAGGTGATGCTGCAATGGATATAGTGCTGTGCCTAGAATCAGGAAGACTCATCTTCCTGAATCCAAATCCAACAGCAGACACTAGTCATGTGACCCTGGGCAAATCATTTAATCCTGTTTGCCTCTGTTTCGTCATCTATAAAGTGAACTGGAGAAGGAAGGTGCTTTGTGTAGGTGCTACCTATAGAACTGATATAGTAAACTGCCTAAGCCCAGATATTCTGAACAATGGTCAACACCCATGCTGAACCTTTACTTAGAGATCAAATTAGACTTTGGGTAATAATCTGTCTTGGACATAATTCAAGACCAATATTAGCACTCATAATATTAGGGGCAGAAGCCAGTAGGGCTGGCATCTGAGTTTGTGCTCTAAGCCAAGGGGATAATGGAAGGAATTAGAACAACAGACAAGATGGATACTCAGAATCAGATCAGGAATGAAGTCAGCATTAGGTGCAAGATACTGAGACTTAATCAAGTATTAATATTCAAACCTAATGTTGAGGATTCAGAAAGAAAGAAGACAGAGCTACAAGGTGAGCATTCTGAGTTAGGACAGAGTCTGGTGTGACCCCAACAGAAGTTGAACCAGTACTATATCTTTGTAGGCAGTTGGACCTATGAATATGAGCCCTGAGGGGAAGGAAGTAGAATCATGCACTTAGAGCTGGAAGGGACCTTAGAAGGCATCTAATCACAGACCAGACTAGCACACCTACTACCAGCTGAGCCCTCATAGCTATCATCCAGGTGTGCAAACTTTATGGAGCTGTGACCTGGCAACTGCCCCTGCAGGAGCTATGCCTCTTGCCTTCTTAGCAACCAGAGCTACTGAAGACCTCCCCCATCCCTGCTCGGGTCTCACCACCAAAGTCCCTGGAATCATCAAATGGTTCAACTTCAGAAACTGGTATGATTTGATAAATGGAAATAATAACAAGATGCATTACTATGTGCTTTGCCTTCCCATCTGATTTCTAGTCATAATATTAAGGGCTAACTTGCTTTTTCTTTGCCTCCCTAGGACTTAGTATAGTGTTTTGCACATAGTAGATACCCAATAAATGTTTTTTTTTTAATTCATTTTATAGAGAAGGAAACTGAGGCCCCAAGAAGGTGTGCTTTACCCAAGGTCACCCAGATGGTGGAAATTTTTTGAGACTTGCAGTGACTATACACAAGGTTGATCCCACCATTGATAAGCAAGGAAGTTTGAACTTGAACTATCCTTTGGAATCCTAGCCCCAACCTCCCCTCTCCCCAGAGTCAGCACACACCACTGATCAGCTTTAGTTCCACTGTAGCTCAGAATTCCCAAGCTCGGTACACCTGCCAGCTTTAGCGTCCCCAAGTATCAGAGATCATAGGCATGTGCCACCATGTTCAAAACACAATTGGTATTTGAACTTCTCCAACTTCAAATTGGGCATTCTTTATACTGCACCACTATGTGAAGGATTTATACCTGTTTTCAGACTTCAGAGTTGAGGAATGTCAGGTAAACAATGAGCCCAAGAAGCTAAAGTCAGGGAGTTAGGAGCCTAACATACCCAAGCCAGCATGCACTGAATCTTGCTATCTACTAGTTCCTGGTACAGCAAGACAACCCACATGTATTTCTAGCTTTCTAATGCTCTTCTGGCTCTGTAATTCAAATCAAACTGATTTTCAGATCCCATTTGGCACACATATGCTCAGATGTAATATAGGCCAATGCTTTGTGAAATACAAGACATCATGTCACCCAAAAAGGTTGGCAAAATTTGTCATGGCCTTTGCACAAAAGGCACAGTAGAAACACATTTTGGGGTAATTTTCTTAGGTATTCCACATTCCATGCTCTGGTATGGACCTCTTTTCCATAGGTCATGCCTTTTAACCTATCCAAAATACCCAAGACCATCATACATGGAGACACTAGGACACAACAAGGGACAGACAGTTCTCAGTTCACTGACATGCCAATCACCTAAGACCCAAAGAATGATTAACAAACAGCAACAGAAAAGGGCCTTAACAGAGGAACATTTTTCTGTTCCCAGGAAGCTACTGCCAAAGATTAGCTCAAAAGAATTAGAAGTGATTCAAGATTGCCTTTGTGTTAGAAGTTTTAGAAAACCCTTAAGAATACTGCCCAGATGGACAAGGGCAGGGGCAGACAGCCTGAAGCAGATACCATAGAGTGTTCCCAGAGGCATCAATCGCCTGGACCTTTGTCCACTCCTCCATGAGCAGCTCAGCTTTGTTTTCTTCCTGAATGCTCCTAGAGTACTCCATTCACTCCCTTTTTCTGCAAGGTCCATTGGTCCAGGGATTGTATTTTGGCTCCTTTTTTCTTTGCCTACTTCTGCTTAGCTGATCTAGATGGAGCTAGGGGTAGCATAGAACAGCTGGCCAGGGAAAGAAAAATGGTGCTGAAAATGACTAAGGCTGAAACAGTTTCTAATACTAAACTTTCTTTGGACTCTTACACTGGCTATTAAATTGAGGGGTTCCCCCACCTTGGCATCTATATGTTCATCCTTTAGATACCCAGAGTCTTAGCCCAGCCTCTACCACTGCATGACCCTGGACATATCCCTTTATCTTTCTGGGCCTCAGTCTCCTCCTGTGCTAAATGCAAGAGAGAGGTGGACTAGATGATATTTAAGTCCCTTTGCAGAATTCTGCCACTCTCCTGCACCCAATTCAGACAAATTTCAATCAACCCACATATTTGGCATTCTTACAAGCAAACCATCTGGATGATTGACTGAATTGATTGCCCAGATGTTGAACTGCAAGGGTCTAGAGTCAGTCATTTTTTCTGTCAAACTTGGGAGTTCATGATTCTTTCTTGCCAAAGGAGCCCTTGAGGAAGTTTGGGGGTTATTGTTTTTTCAAACCTTGAAAGTATAAGGTGATGCTTCACTCCCACTTGTATTGGTGGGTGGATTCTGCTAAGCACAAGGCAAGCTTTTGTTTGCTGTGATTTGTACTTTTCTAATTCTTTGCCATGAATGTACTCATAGGCATTTCCTGATGAAAGGAATACATATTCATTCTCCTTCTCTCTCTCTCTCTCTCTCTCTCTCTCTCTCTCTCTCTCTCTCTCTCTCGCCTTATCCCTCTCCCCCACTTTCTCACCGCTCTTGATAATTCCATTCAAGACAAAATCTTTTCACCCACACCCCGATTACTCACTGGGGTCTTTATTTTTCCCTGTGTTTCCTGGTCTCTGGTTTTTGCAAGAAAACATTTCTTCTTCCTTTTCACTGAATCCCTTCTGTGTTTTTTCTTTTTTCTCAATAAAGGGGAACAGATGTGTATCCTTCTGCTATGTAAAGTCTTGGATTACTACAGCTTTCACTCTTTTTTTCCATGAAGGAACCTCAAATTTTGAATATACCTGTACTTGATCGGGACCCTGTTTGCCTTAGAATCTAAAGGAATACAGCAATAGAGGAAGAAGTGTGTGTGGGTGTGGGTATCAGTTGCAATGGGTTTTGGAAAATTATAGCTCAAAGTTTAATATCACCAGTAGGAACAGAATAAGCCCTATTCTCTATTTGGGTGGTCCTAAAATTGGACTTGAATAAACCAGTGGAAAGATGGACTCTTAAGAGAAAGGAAGGGGCAGCTAGGCAGCACAGTGGATAGAGCACTGGCCCTAGAGTCAGGAGGACCTGAGCTCAAATCCTGCCTCAGACACTTGACACTTACTAGCTGTGTGACTCTGGGTAAGTCACTTAACCCTGATTGGAGAGGGGGTGGTGCATGTGCAAGATCCCTAAACTCTTGATATCTAAGGAAATTATTTAAGGCCACAGTGAAGTAGGTAACTGCCTACTCAATGAGTTTTAGGGGTCATTGTAAATTAATCCTCACTCCACTTCAAAGCCATTCAAAATAGTTTATCTTTTTTGTCTCTTCTTTCCTTTAAAAATGATCAATTGATGTTTTCTAAAATGGTATTTGTGATTCCCAAAGCCTCCCCTAACTCATTTAGAACCTTTTCTGGTAAGTAAAAAATACATTTAAGCAAAACAAAGTGACACATTGAATGTGTCTGTCTCACACTATACCTATAGTCCACCACCTCTCCAGTGAGAGAAGAGGCAGATTTTACCATCAGTCCTCAGTACATTGATCAATTGGTCAATAAACTTGTATTAAGTGCCAGGCACTGTGCTAAGTGCTAGGGATACAAATCAAGGCAACAGACTGGCCCTGCTCTCAAGGAGCTCAGTCTAATGAATGAGACTACATGCAAACAACTATGGGGGGAAAAGCTATCCACAGGATAAATTAGCAATAATCTACAGAAGGAAGACAATAGAATTAAGGGGGCTTGGAAAAGGCTTCCTGTAGAAAGTAATATTTTAGCTGGGACCTTAAAAAAGACAGGGAAGCCAGGAGGTAGAGATAAGGAAGGAGAGCATTCCAGGCAGGAGAGATAACCAGAAATATGCTTATTTGGGCAATGGTGAGTCTTATTTGAAGGATGGCAAAGAGGCCAGGTTCACTGTATAGCCATGTGTAAGATGATTGGAAAGGTCAGGCATGGCTTTCAAAGTCAAACAGAGGAGTTTATATTTCAGCGTGGAATTTAGTGAGTGTGTATGTGGGGACAGGGGTGATATGGTCAGACCTAGGCTTTAGGAAGATCACTTTGACAGCTAAATGGAAGAGAGACTCGAACAGGGACTTGTGGCAGATAGTAAACAGTAGGCTATTATAAAAAATCCAAGTTTGAGGTGAAGAGGGCCTGCACCAGGAGTAATAATGTCAGAGGAGAGAATGGGGTATATTCAAGAGATTATTATGAAGGAACGATCAACAAGGCTTGGCAACAGAATTCATATGGGGCATGACAGATACGTGTTTAGAATGACATGTAGGTTTGAGACTGAGGAGCTTGGAGGATGGTGGAGAATTTAGGAGGAGGGTGGGTTTGGGTAGAAAGAAAAACAAAACACATGGAAATATTTGTTTTATATCTTCTTTGTTAAATTGTGAATTTTTTAAAGGAGAAAAACAAAACAGAGAGTTTGGCATGAGTCCCCATTAGCTCCAATTACATAGATATGTGTATACACACATACATACATTTAAGTGTGTATATATGTATATGTAACCCATGTGTGTATGTGTATGTATACACATATACATATTTAGGTATGCCTACCCTGTTGCTCCTCAACTCTCAAAATGGAGAGGGGGACTAGGAGCATCATACTTTCCCTCCAACTTTCCCTCCAAACCATTCCTAAATGGCTCTACAGGATGGCAACTGTGTCCACAGGTTTTTCAGTTCTGATGAAGGCCCATTTCAAGAGGCCTCTGACTGTTCAATGAGATAATATTTGTAAAGTGCATATATTAGGTGTAAAATAAATGCTTTCTCCCTGTTGCCTTCCCTTCCCTTCCCTTTGTTCAATGCCATCTTATTGCTATAAGAAGAAGATGAAAACTCTCAGTCATCTTCTTGAATGGGTTGCCACTGACCCCCTCTTTGGTTCTGCTCTCCCTTTCTTCTCCATTTTTCAGTCCCTCTGTTACTGGTCCCACCTGTTGCCATTCACAAGGTGGACATGTTTTCTTTTTCCCAGATATCCCAATAAGAGAGGGAGAGAAACGGACAAAATACCCCAGCATTTGTTGCAGTAAATTAGTAAGTAAAAAGAAGGACTATAAATGCTTCCTTAGAGGAAGGGTCTCACTGATTAAGAGAAAGAATGTACCTAAGAGACCATTTAGTCCAACCCCCTATTTTACAGACCAAGAGACTGAGAACCAGAGAGAGGAAGGTTACATGGTTAGTAAGTGGCTTCAAACACACACCTCATGACTCTGAATCCTGTGTTGTTTTCACTGTACCACGTATTTATTACCCAGCCATGCCTCTTAACTCTGCTGAGCCCCTGCATCTCCTTATGGCTTAGGAATTTAGGTGGGTTTTCCTGGAGGAAAGAAAACAAAGCTATTACTATTTCCCATCTAATTGGATTTGATCTGTATCTATTCAAAAATGTTTGCTAAGCAAATTAATGATGGGAACCAGGGAAATAATAATCATAAGTGAAGACCTACAGCTGAAGCATCTGCAGAGCCATCTCTACAGTATTTGTTGGAATATATAAGTATTCTCTAAGCTAGACAGTCCTGAACTCTACTCCCTATCCATAAACCTAGTGGATGCACTCATTTGGAGGTTAAAAAAAAGCTACATTACTTCAGAACTGCTCTATTGTTCAACTTTGTTATTCATTCAGACTGGCCTCCTTCCCCCTGGCTGAGGGGGAGCACTAAGGGGTGACTTTGCTGAAAACCTTGAAGCCAGTAACTGAGAATAGAGTCAGGAAGATGGAAAGGGAGAAATGGGAAGGGAGGGAGAGACAGATAGACAGAACAGGAGGAATCAAAGAAGGAACAAGAGGGAAACTTAGAAGGAATGAGGATGAACGGGAGAAAGAGGGAAGGAAAGAAAGAAAAAGAACAAAGAAAGGATTGAGATAGAGAAAAAGGTATGAGCAGACAGTGAGGCAGAGGTCCAGATGGAGTTGAGAATAGAGAGGGAGGAGAGGTGATATACTAGAGTAGCTCTCAACAGGGAGGGCAAGAGAAGAGGAAGGAAGAAAAGATGGGAAAATTACAGAAATGTAGTGGGAAGAAGTAGGCTTGGAATGAGGGCACTAACCAAGGACATTGTGACTCTATGAATCAAATACAAATATTGAAAGGGTGTAGCAAGGTCTTTTACATTTATTTTTCAACAGTTTTTCAGCCTACTGCTATGTATGTATAAGGCTAAGGGCCTATGTGAGATGAAAAAAATGAATAAGACACAATCCCTACCCTCAAAGAGCTTACAGTCTAGTAAACAGGATAAATTACGGGTGACAGGAAATGAAAAAGAGAGCAAAAAAAGGGGCCTCCACAAATGGCCTCACTTTTTTCGGTAAAATATGAGGGTGAGGAGAGGTTGAGACATGGAGATTTAAGAAAGAATGAAAAGGTTTGGAAGAGTTACTGTGGTGAGTGGGAGAGTGAGTTATTAAGGAGGTGGGAAAGGATGCCTTCCTGCAAAAATGACCCAGTAGAGGTTAGGTAACATAAATTTGCAGCATAGTTTTGTTATTTTCTCTCATTTCATTCAGCAGCACAGTGTAGGAATGAAGGCAGCAGATGATGGGAATGATCCAAGACTGAGGTTTTGAAGGACAAGCTATTTGATATGATAAAGTGGCAAGGGATTCAAGAAAAGAAAACAGTGGAGAATTGAACTAGGTGACCAAAGGGTCAAGATGAGGAAGGGAGAAAAGTGTAACTAATGTAGGGATGATGATCTGGGAAAGAACTGAGGGGTTGGAGGTCATGATGTAAATGAAAATGTAATTTGGGGTTACAAGGCAAAGGAAGAGGTGGGATGATAACAGATTGTAGTCAGATTCAGAGTTCATGAAATCAAAGTGGTACATTTGTGGGTGATGGCAAGATCAAAGGTAAGACCATCTCTCTGTGTGTCTGAGGTAGAGTAAATTAATAGATCATAAGAAATTAGTATGTTGAGGAACTAGGTGCTTAAGATGTTTGAGGTAGTATCAGTGTGTGTGTTGACATTCCCTAATATAAGGTCAGGAGTTGAGGAAGACTGTGAACTAGGTTCAAACTCATTAAGAACGAAGGGGAATGTCTTAAAGGTTAGTAGACCATACCTACCAGAATTCTGATTGGTAGATATGAATGGAGAGACCCTCAAAAGAAAGGTTACTTAGTGTAAGTGACAGAGAGGGAATCTTGAAGCAGCAATAGGGAACAGGGGGTATTTCAACTCCCTCACCTCTACCTGTGAGTTGGGGCGAATGAAAGTGTAGCCAGGACTGGAAAGGGGGGCCAGGGAGACCATGTGATCAAGAAGGAGCCATGTCTCAGTGAAGACTAGAAGATGGAAGGAGTGGGAAAGGTAAAGATTTAAGATGAAAGCAAGTTTGTTACTTATGGAGCAGGCATTTTATAGAACACAGTGGAAAGGGTGAGTAGCTTTAGAGTGGGATATGAGAGGAGGATAGTGAAGGGGAATAGGAATAAGGGACTGGATAGTGGGGGAGAAGAAAGGGGCTCATTGTCCATAGGGATTTGGCCTTAGCCAGGGCCTTAGGTAGTTCAGATTAGGAGACAATCGCTTAGAGCTAAAGGAATGGTTACTCTTCTCCCAGGGCAGGAGACCAGGCTGGAGACTTGATGGAATGTCATTTCTGTTCTTCCCTTGAAGAGAAGAGTCTGGTTCATGATGGAATGGCATTTTCCCTCTTCCCTAGGAAGACTGGAAACTTGAGGGCAGGGGCCATTTCAGGTTTGTCTTCTCACAAGCACCTAGAAAGAGTTATAACTGGGGTGGGGCAAGGATAGCTTTGCCCCAGGGCACCAAAATTTAGAAAGGGCCAAAAGCACTTAAAGTCTCTGACAAGCATAGAAACAACTGAGTTTAGCACCTGGTTAGTAAGGATAATTTGTTCAAACAGGATGCCACCAGATGGCATGCACTTCCTCTACCCCATCAGCATCCAAATCTCAAGTGAACTTCTCTCTAGCCTGTTGGCAGTCTACCCAGAAGCATCTGAGGGTTCCTCCTGTGCCATTTGACCTGGAAGCATTTTGGCCTATGCTACTTGTCTAGATACAAAAATGCCTAGTTACAGCTATGTGCCATCCATATAGTGGAAGGATTGGGGACAGGGATTATTAGACCGTGATTTCAATGGTCTAGAGAAGTTCCAGTTGAGAAAATTCCCTCTTCCAGTGCAAGTTGGCACCTTCTCTGAAACTTAGTGTGCAGAAGTTGTCTGGATCACTGTGAGGTTAAGCAATTTGCCCAGATTCACATAAGCACCATGTGCCAGAGACCACACTTGAATCCAGGCCTTCCTGGCTTTGATGTCAGCTCTCTTTCCACTATGCCAAGCTGCCTCCCACACATACTGATACATAGTAGACTCTTCAGAAATGTCTGTTCATTTTGCTGCTGAACCACACTATAACACAAGCTATATTAAAGAATCCATTGATCATTATTATGGACGGGGCTTTTTCTTCATTTTGATGAAAACTGACAATGAGCTTCATCATGAAGACATTATCCAGTCACCAGGGAGACTGCCTGGCCTCCTTCACTTCCTGGGCTATTGAACTGTCCCTGTGCTCACCAGAAGCAGGGCCAAGATGGTTTTTCAATCAACATCTCCACTCCAGTAGCCTTAGATAGTGCTAAAACTCTGCAGGCTAGCCAGGGAGGTAAACATGAATAGCATTTCCGAGTGCCAACATTATCATCCAATTCAAGCCAGGAAAACATTACAGACACAACTCACTCACAAGACAGGGAAGGAAACCAAAGGGCATTCTATGCATTTTTTATTGAGAGGAGAGAAAAAAAAGGCTAAGGCAAGTAAAAGGAAATGGAAAATGTAGTTGTAAATATGGTGAAGAAAATGAAGTTGGAAGGGACTGTCATCAAAGGCCTAGATCAAGGAAAAATAATGTTTTTTATATCTTTTCCTAACTGGGTGAAAGATTGAGCTCATTGAGTCACACACTCTCCCCACTGGCATTTCCTTGCCCCTGACCACCTCCAACCTTTAACTTTGCCACACTCAAAAATCACTTCTGAATTTCCATTGTGACCTGAGACATTCCAATGTGATGGTTTTGCTGTTCAAGAGGGATGCTTTATAACAGCTCTCACTCTTAGGCACATTTCATACATCCTGGCAACACCTATGATTTGGCCATCTTCTCACCAAGCAGAGATTGAATCTCTGAGGGCCTAGGATACAATAATATCACACTTTCAAGTCAAATGACCTTAATCCAAAGCTTCTCAAGGCAGCTAGATGGCACAGTGGATAGAATGCCAGAGCTAGAGTCAGAAAGACTCATTTTCCAGAGTTCAAATCTGGCCTCTGATACTTCTAGTTGTATAACCCTGGGCAAGCCACTTAATCTTGTTTGCCTCAATTTTCTCATCTGTAAAATGAGCTAAAGAAAGAAACGGCAAATTACTTCAGGATCTTTACCAAGAAAACCCCAAGTGGGGTCACAAGTCAAAAATGACTGAAAAATGACTAAACAACAACTTCTTTCTTTATCCCATGCCACTGGCAGGGAGAAAGTAGGGTAGAGAAAAGAGGAAACTTTCTCTCATGTCTTACTTTCTCTCCCTACCAGGACTACAGAAAGAAAATGTGAATAAGAAATCAATGTGGATGGGAAATATGTTGAATTGAAGGACCACCAAGATATGGGTTTGAGTCCTAGCCTAGCCACTTGCTGCCTAATGAAAGCTCACATTTTTGGGGCACTCACAAAATCCAGGTGATATTGGCTGTGAAAATACTATGATCCCCATTTAACAGACAAAAAAAACTAAAGCTGAGAGAGGAGGAGGTAACTGACATGCTAGTAAATGATGGAGCTGGAATTCTTTCATGCCTTCTCACTCCTTGGGCAGAACTCTTGCCACAGTGCCCTGCTGCTTCTTTGAAGCTCAGTTTCCTCACCTACAAAATATAGGATAATTGTACCTATCCTGACTACCACTCAGTCTAAGGAGATTGTATTTTCTTTAGTAGGCAATACTTGTACACTTGGAAGAGTCTGGTACACTTGGAGGAGTCTGTGATCTCGTTGGTGTGGATTCTCTCTCCAGTGGGACATACCCTAACCTGTCTATCCTATGGTATAGTAGATAAGAGGCCTGGACTTAGAATCAGGTAGACCTATGTAGGAATTCTACCTCTAACACTTTGAATGAATGAAGCATTTATTAATCACTTATTATATGCAAAGCACTATGATAATCACTGGAGATATAAATAGAAAAGTCAGACAGTCCCTGACCTCAAGGAGCTCACATTCTAATGTGAGATACAGCACACATGAGATATTTTAGGGGCAAATAAGTTCGAAAAGTCCTTAGGGTACATTAACAAAGCAGATGACAATACCTCTTCTTTAATGTCATTTTCCCTAATCATTTCAGTTTCTGAGACTAAACCAATTGATAGTGCCAAGGATTTTGTTGGCAAGAACTTTCTTTGCTGGGTCTTCATTAGCTGTGGTTTTAGCCTCTGCAGGAAAAGCTGTCAGGCTGCATCTCCCTTAGGGTCACTTCTCAAAATGTTGTCTGCAGACACCAGGATTGATATAAATAGTGCCAAGGCTCCCATCAGGGATTGAGGAAAATGGTAGGCAAAGTGATGGTGGTGCCTGGCACTTGCTACCATCTGTCTCTCCCTTTCAGCAGGGTAGTTTGCCTGAATTGTGTGGGGTATTTGGTGAAGATGGCTTCCCCCATTCCCAATGGAGTTTCTTTCCCAGATGATAGTTGTGAGGGTTGAGCTTAAAGCAGGACTGGGGGGGGGGTATGGACTGACACTTTGTAATGGCAAGCAAAGGAGTATTTAGCTCCTTGTTTCAGTTATTTAAGTATTTAGCACCTTGTTTCAGTTCAAGTGTCTTTGAACCTTGCCAATGGTTATATCAAGTCTTTGTTAGAAACAGAACCTGTGAAGCCCACAGTGGGAGGGACTTGCCAAAGACCAGAACAGGAAGGACTAAGAGGTAGGTGGAACAGGGAGGAGCTGATGACATATAAAGCTGAAGCACAGCTGGGACTGAGTAGATCTGAGAGGGAGAACATTTGTGGTGTCAAGCACTCTGTCTGTGTTAATTTGTGTTACTTTGTCAGACAGAAGCCTTCTGTCTGTTGATTGCGTTACTTTGTCAGGTAGAAGCATTCTATCTGTTGAACTGGGTTACTTTGTCAGACAGAAGTACCCTTTCTGTTGACTTGTGTTGATTTCACAGGCAGAAAGTGAATTGAGATGATAGTGCCAGCAATGAATATTGTTGTGGCTCTGTTAAGCTTTGTCTTCCCAGAAACAGAAACTGTGAAGGGATTGAGGTGGACTGGTCACCATGAACTTCAATATGGAACGAGAACTGGATGAGGAGCTGGACCAGGAGCTGGACCAGGAGATGAGAGCTGCCTACCTGTGAATCCAGGTTGTGGTTGGGTGAATTCAGGCAAGAGCTGGGACCATGGAACAAGAACCATGGAATTTGGGAGCCAGCCTCAAGCCAAGATGAAAGGATCTTTCCTTGGGTACTTTAGTGCTGACTGACAAGATCATGATTTACTGTGACCTAGGAGTAGAATAACTTTGTACTTTATACTTTGCACCCCTTAAGGATGATTGAGTTTAGAATGATTGGAAATTAGTCTCCAATCAAGAAGAAAGAGGACTTTCTGACTAAAGAGAATAAGACAATATGACCTAGGAATGGGAGGCCTTTGTACTTTGTATCCTGAATGATATCTTTAGTTTTAAAACTAGGTGGCCACTTGAGAGAGGAAAGTGGCAAGAGGAGATGGGGAGAGACAGGGTAGGGTAAACTATCTCATGTAGAAGATGCAAGGGGAAGTGGTTGCAGGGGAGGGGAAGAACAGGAAGGCAAAAAGGAAGAACCATATTCTCATTGAAGTTGGCTCAGGGAGAGAATCACGTACATACTAAACGGGATATCTCACCCTGCAGGAGAGTGGGGGAAAGGGGGATGAGAGGAGGGATGATGGAGGGGAGGGCATTCTAGGGGGAAGGGAGGTTGGAGGTACCCACTTTCGAGGAGGGACAGGATCAAGGTAGGGAGTAGACCAGGTGGGAGGTGAGATGGGTGGGAGGGAAATATAAGCAGTCTTTTACAATATGTCTACTGTGGTGGTGTTTTGCATAGCTATATATGTACAACACATACTGAATTGCTTATCTTCTCAGAGGGAGTGGGTGACAAGGGAGGAACGGAATGGATCTGAAAGTCGAAGTTTTAAAATTAAATGTTTCATAAAATGTCCAGGCATTGGGGCTCAGAGATTCACCTTGCCCTGATGGCAAAGTCGAAGGGGGTGTGGGAGAAGATATGGGAGAGGGTAGATTGGATGGGGGGATATCTAGTGGGACTGCTATTCTGGGATGATGGGTAGGGAAATAATGGGGGAAAATTGTAACTCAAAATCTGGTGGAGATGAATGGTGTAAACCAGAAGTTAGTAAAGCATTTGTTTAATGAAAGTAAACAAACATAAAAAAAACCCCTAGGTGGCCACTTTAGTAGTAAGTTGTTATGTTATATCGCTGTGACTTTGCTTTATTACTGAATGAATAGAGAATTCACTATACCGTGTGATCAGAGCCTTAAAGCTATTCACAGCAGCAGTCCTCTGGAAAGATGCTTCTGCTTGGCTTTACACACTCCCAGGGCCTATTGGTGGGAGATGGTCAGCAGGTAACCAACCAGCTGTATCCCATTGGGCATGTCACCTAACCACTCTGGGGTCTCATTTCCTCATGTATAAAATGAGAAGCAAAGAATTGATGCCTTTTAAGATCTCATCCAACTCTCTGTCCATTATCCCATAATTCTGTGATGGTAAAACTCTTACCAGTACTTGGCACAAGTTAAACCCCTAATAAAGGTACACCTTATAAAGAATTTTTCTTTCATTAATTCTTTTCTACCTTGAATGTGTCCCCCCAACAAGCTGGGAGTGTCTTCCTCTTTCCAACCTGTATCTATTTTATTTATACCTATAATTGTGCTGTAGTAGGGATTCAATTCAATTGAATAGATCTTTACTAAGTACCTATTTATATACAAAATAATAGCTCTAAATGCATACTTCTACTCCCCATCCCCAGCTAGAGTTCTCTCCTTTGAGGACAGCAAGTCTTACTTTTTTCTTTGCACAGTGGCTGACACATAGACAGTGTCTAATAAATGCTTGTTGAGAAAATAAGATCTCCTCTGAAAGTCACATGATAAGTAAGCATAAGTACTTTAAAAATTGTGAAGTCATATCGAAACATAAGTGATTGATGCACACATAGTGAATTCCCTGGACTCAGACAAATTCCAGTTTCTCTCAGGTCCCCTGCTCCCTATCAGATATTCACCTTTAGTGCAGACTATCATTTTTATCCTCAATAGTAGTCCTGATGGAAACATTTCTCTCAGTAGTTTTTAGGGAAATCCAAGGTGTGGGGATGCTCTACTAGGCAGACAGCCTATCTTTTCAGGGACTACAATAGTCAAACCAGTTGCTTGGAATTTGTACAGACAAAGCAACTGGTTGATGTACTGAATCAACTTCTATCTCTGTCCTAATAGGTCCCAATGTGTAGATTTTAAGGAGCAGGTATTATGCAATTTGGACCATATCCCTTTTTTCCCGGTTATCTTCACAGCAAACAGCCTTTCTAGTAGAATTGTCCATCTCCTGACACCAGCCACATGCTTGGATATTTGGCTTCCTTGACTGGGATTACTTTTCTCTAAATATGTAGCTAGCACCATAATGAATGAATAGTCCAATGAGGAGCCCATTGGCTTCAGGAGCTATTTCCACATACTTTTTTCCTCAGGTTTTGTCCATTTTTCCCCCAGAGGTTTTTTTTCTTTTTGGAGGGCAGTTGGGGTTAAGTAACTTGCCCAAGGTCACATGGCTAGGTTTTATTTTTGTTTGTGTGCATTAAGTGTCTGAGGCCATATCCGAACTCAGGTCCTTCTGACTCCAGGGCCGACGCTCTACTCACTGCGCCACCTACCCGCCCCAATCCCCAGAAGTTTTTACATTAGGGATTCACTACAGTTTTTACCCAGCTCACCCTGACGTGGCTTATTCAGCTAGAATAAACACTCATCAATCCTGTCATTTTGGAGAGAAATGGCCTGCCGCTAGGGCTCATGAGTAACTATACTTAATACAGTTTGTGAGGAATGTTGTGGACATGGGAGTTGTCTTGGTTCACATAAAACTTTTGGAAACTTGATCTAAAAACAGAAGAGAAGAATTTCAACAGTTCAATGTTAAGTATAAATGAAAGAGTGAATGGGGGACAAGGAAGTGCACAATAAAAAAATATTACATTTATTGTATTTCATATTCACTTACGTACTCTTATTTTCTCCCAGTAGAATGCAATCTCTTTGAGGGCAGGGCCTGGGTCAATGCTGAGCCCACAAAAGGAAGTTAATATGTGTTTGTTGAATTGTGAACAAGGGACACAGGACATTTTGATAAATATGTGGAAAGGTCATGGGAACATAGGGATGGTATGCAATAGATGAGAAGAAAGGAAGGATGTATGGAAGGAAGGAAGATAAGGAGGAAGTGAAGAAGGAAGGGAGGAAGGAAGAAAGAGAAGAAGAAAGGCAGGGTGGGAGGAAAAAAGGAATAAAAGAAAGAAGGAAGGAAGGAAGGAAGGAAGGAAGGAGGGATGGAGGGAGGGAGGGAGGGAGGAAATAAGCATTTATTAAGTGTCTATCAGGTGCCAGGCACTTTGCTAAGCACTTTACAAATATCATCTCATTTAATCTTTACAACAGTGATAAAGAGATTGCTATTATTATTCTAATTTTACAGTTCATGGAACTGAGGAAGAGAGAAGTGACTTACCCAGGGTCATACAGCTACTAAGTGTATGAGGACATATATCAACTTGAGTCTTCCTGAATCCAGGTCCAGAACTCCATCCAGTGTACCATATAGCAGCCTCAGGTATCTCTGGCTTAGGCCTGGTATGTCAGTTCCATAGTGCCTACTTTACACCTGGTCTCACATGGTATCTTTAGAAAATAGATACTCTACTTTTTAAACAATTCCATGGAACTGTGACACCAATCACTACAGCCCTAAATTGTTTCCTTTGTTTCTAGTACTTTACTGTGAATACTAGTTGATGGTTCTTTTTTAGTGAATTTATAGATAACTTTATTTATTTCTCGAATGCTTAGGTCTCCCTTGATTGTGCCACCTCTGAATATTTTTGCTGTGGCTCATTTGTTTCAGTCATCTCTGATTCTCCATGACTCCACTGGGGGCCTTCTTGGCAGATACTGGAGTGGTTTGCAATTTCCTTCTCCAGCTCATTTTACAGATGAGAAAACTGAGGTAAACAGGATGAAACAACTTACCCAGGGCCATATAACTAACAAGTATCTGAGGCTGGATTTAAACTAGGGAAGATGAATCTTCCTGACTCCAGGCCAGGTACTCTATCTACTATGCTACCATTTTATCCAGCTCTGCCACCTGACTGCCCTTACCTCACAAGATGTTACCCCTTAAAGAGTCCATATACTTCCTTTTGTGCCATAATAGCAATTCAACTTGATTCAAGATATATACATATATATATATATATATATATATATATATATATATATATAGAGAGAGAGAGAGAGAGAGAGAGAGAGAGAGAGAGAGAGAGAGAGAGAGATAGTAACTATAATGTGAAATAAATGATAAGTGGATAAAAAAAAATAGAAATTGCTCTGAGGGGCTAGAGGAGTGAGAGATCACTTCTAAATGGCTGGAGAAAGGGCAGAATTAGAGAAGGCTACCAGGATGGGCAGCACATAGAGGGGAGAGTGGGGCTGGGAAGGCATCCTAAGGTAATGACTGAGGTAATGAAATGCACTGAGGTGGGGATGGGAAGGATACATTAAGGAAAGGGTGAGTATTCCAGTTTGTCACCAAGCTATAATACCTGAGAGAGAAGGGCATGAGATAAGGTTGGCTAGAGACAGGTTGTGAAAGGCTTTGCTTGCCAAGCTAGAGTTTATAATTTACAGTAGAGGCAAAAGGGATAGCCTAGGATCAATATGTCACACACCACTTCTTCATTATCATTTGGGAGGAATGTGGACCCAAATGCTCTTGTGAATGCCTACATTAGAGCCAATACATGATGACAGTCAGAAAATAGATTTATTACCTTCTCTTCACTACCTTTAAAGCTCTTTTACTATTTGAAAAAAGCTTTTGTTATAAATGCAAGAGACCTCTTTCTCATCTTGCTTACTACTCATGTAACTCATCCAAATGCAGAGAACCCTTTGAAGAAAATGAAAGGGCTTTATTCTGATAAGCTCCACAAAGAAAAGTAGCCACACGACTCATCCTGCTAATTACTAGCCTCACACATCAAGATGGTAAGAACTGGGATCATTTTGCTTCACATTTTGGAAGTTTTCTATTACCTGCTACTTTTCAAAGTCATTCTTTTACACCAAGGTTTATTTCATTCTGTTTTTTTCTGAACTGCTGTAATCTTCAGGACAACAGGGATCTGAATCCTGGCTCTTTACATTTACTAGCTATGTGAACATGTACAAGGTATTAACCACTCTGAGCCTCAGTTTCTTCGTCCATAAAATTGGGATAATAACACTTCCATTCCTTAACTCCCATAGTGATTAGGAGACAAAACAAAGCACTTTGTAAACTTTGGATAGAATTATAGAAATGTGTGTTATTATTATGCACTGCTCTCTCTCTCTCTCTCTCTCTCTCTCTCTCTCTCTCTCTGTATGTGTGTTTCTATCTCTCTCTCTCCCTGGTATGTAATAGTGAGGGGGGAATGTATAACTTCTTCTTTTTCTGCCAGATATATTGGGAAGCAGCCTTGGGCAATTTGAATACCTCTTCCCAGATGCCTTAGGTAAAAAAATGAAAATGGCAGCAGCTCCATGATACAGTGAATAAAACATTAGTCCTGGAATTAGGAAGACCTGAGTTCAGATATGGCCTCAGTCACATACTGGCTGTGTGACCTTAGGCAAGTCATTTAACCATCATCTGCCTAAGTTTCCACATCTGTAAAATGAGCTAGAGAAGAAAATGTCAAACCACTTCAGTATCTTTGCCAAGAAAACCCCAAATGGGGTTAAAAAGAGTCAGACATGACTGAAACAACTAAACAACAATGATAACAAATTTATTATGGAGGAGAGCTTGTGGTGGGGAGAACTATTAGAACCACTGGAAGTGTTAATGTGTGTGTGGAAGGGCACACTATCCAGACATTAAGAGAAGACAAAGGAACTAGACTAAGAAAAATTACACTGTGAAATGGTGTTGCATTTATGAAACATGCAGGAACAAAGACATCTGAGCTCTGGAAGACCCTTTATGTGTGAGGTCTAATGTTAAACGAATTTAAATACTTACAAGAAAATGCTTCCAATATAGAGGCACCTGCAGCAAGGGGTTCTATAAAAGAGCTGATCCTCTGGGAAAGGGAATGACTGCCATCTTTTGGGAACTAAGGACAACTTCAAGAGGCATGAGCTCAATGGAAACAGAAGGGTGGATAGGACCAGGACAGGAGGCTACAATGCCTGTGGCCTAGTAACATCTGCTGAGAGCTAAAGGCAATATGGGATACAGGGAAAATGGCATTGTAGAGACTGTCAAAAGAACCAAGGAGAGCAGACTCCATGACAGAGGCTTCCTCCATGAGCAAAGGGCCCAGGAACACTTTAAGGGACTTCTCACATTTCATTCTGGTTACTGTCCCCACCCAAATAATCTGGCAACTTCATTATGTGACCTCCACCCTCACCCTGTCCAACCTCAGGTCACTTGGTAACTCCTTACAAGCACACAGGTTTACAAGGCTCAAAGCATTACAAGTTTTCTTTTCTGTTCTTTTCTTTTTTGCTTTTTGGTTTTTTTACAGGTCAGAGAATCATAAAGTTTGCATTTATTAACATCTTCTTAAGGACATCACATTAATTACTATGAAATCCCTTTTCAGGTTGCTTTTCCCTCATCTGTAAGCTAATAATGTCACATAAATTAAATCTATCATACCTCTTATATTTCCATGTTATTATTTTTTACATCTAGACTTACGGTTTCATCAGTGTACAGAATTCATCATATGGAAACTCTATATCAATGCAAATCAGCAACTATCTTTTAACTTACACTTTAGATAGCTCCCTGTAGGCATTGGGAAGTTAACCCATTTGCCTAAGGTCACAAGAACAGTAGTTGAACCTAGGTCTTCCTGACGCTGAATTCTGCTTGCTATTCATGATGCAGTAGTTATATCTAACAATCTTCTGACACTAGTTATAAGGGATCATCTAGCCCAGTGGTTCCTAATACTTTTTGTTCTAAGAGCCCTTTTCAACAACAACAACAACAGCAAAAATGTGTTGTGAACCCTCAGGGTACTTTAATATACTACTTATTCTTTTAGGTTTATTCATTAAGTACTTCCAATAACTGCCATAATAACTTTTTCCCCAAAAGCTTGAAATTAAAATTTGTACTATATAATTTAATTACAAAATTATAACCTTTTATTCTAACTACAGTTATAAAAATGAAATATAAAATTATAATACTACTTATAAAATAGTTACAAATATTTTATATGCGACATTCTGTAAGAATTAAAAGTGATCCAGTGAGACCTAATATGCTTAACCATTATCTATAAGTCATCATATTAAATTTCTTTATCCTAAAAATTTCATTGAAAAAATCTTGTTGAAACCTTTGATGAAATATGTTACAACCTGAAATATTTTAACATAATATAATGTTCATGTATGCATTTAATTTTTGTGTTG
This sequence comes from Gymnobelideus leadbeateri, assembly GCA_011680675.1. Taxonomy (NCBI): domain Eukaryota; kingdom Metazoa; phylum Chordata; class Mammalia; order Diprotodontia; family Petauridae; genus Gymnobelideus; species Gymnobelideus leadbeateri. The sequence continues at coordinate 106,477 of WOXC01004103.1, forward strand.
GACTTTTTATCTGAACAAAAATGTTTAATACATTGGCCAAACGTTAGATAAACACAACCTTAAATCTGATTTCACACCAAGTTTATTTCTGGATTTTGATTTAAAGCAAAAAAGTAAAAATGTTTACTTACAATAGTAGAATTTTACTATAGCAAATAGTAGAATTGTAGAATTTTACAAGCCATCTTGCTGATTTATGGTAATTAATTATTTTTATGTTGAGCAACTTAACCAATTAACAAAAACAGAGTTAATAAAAAATATTCATTGTCTTCTGGCTAATGACAAGCATTATGTTAAGTGACAAATATACTTAAAGTTCAATTGCATTTATATGTAAACTAATCTTTGTAAGGAAAGAATTCTTCAGATGTGACTTTTGTCTCTTCTATCACTGGCACATTGGCTTTGCCTCATAGAAATTTTACTGAATGACTGCCCAGCCTTCCAATTAGTTCATTTAAAAATCCACCCCATAGAAGAATAATAATATAAACAGAAGGAAAGTTTAATTTATCAAACAATCTTTTTTTCATATTTCTGATCGGAGATTTTTAAAAATTAATTTATTAGTTTAGTCTCAGTTAACAAGATTCAATTCCATAGAAAATTCCAGAGAGAGAAGAAGCCCCAGCTGGCAGACTTCCCAAGGATGAATCGCAGTCATCTCGCCTTCATCTCAGGAGGGGACAGGAGGAATCATTGGAGCCAGCTAGGGGAGTCTGGCCCCCAGTGGAGATAGCAGCTTCTCCTGCAGTGATTGGCCTGGAAGTTTAGAAACTGCCTGCATGTATAATACAGGGGCTAGAATGGCAAAGTAAATTCTAGTTGCTCGGATCCTCCCATCCCTCCCTCATGAAGTAGAAAACCCAAAGATAAGTCTCCCACCCAGACTGAAATCCCAAGTTAATGGAAATAGCATCAGGCTTGGGAGTCTCCAAGAAGGGGTGTAACTGAGAAAACCAGGAGTCTGAAGAAAAGGAGGGGACCCAATAAGCCCCACCTCACCAACAAAAGCCTGCTTATAGCCCAGGGGTATAGAGGCAGAAATCAATTCACCTCCACAGTCTTCTCATGTGCATCTACATTCTTCTCTGACATTCCTGCCTTAGCCTCAAACGAGGCACGCAGAGGCTACAGCACTCAAAGTCAATGACCAGGCCCTTAGCTCATAGCCTGAGAAATTAAGAAATTGGAAATCACAATGGGAAGGAAGGAAGCTGAGGAGAACGGGAAGGCAAGAAAGTCTATGGAAGCCTACTATGTAGGTCAAGAACAACCAAATATACAGGACAATATGGACTTTCTACCCACACCTGAGACCACAGAAGGAAATATGAACTGGTCTCAAGCTCAAATAGCATTCTTGGAGGAGCTTAAGAAAGATTTTAAAGACCAAATCACGGAGGCAGAGACCAACTTGGAAAAAAGTATCAGTGAAGAAAACAAATCCTTAAAAAGTAAAATTAGTGAAGTAATTGGAGAAAATACCTCCCTAAAAAAGGACCTTCAAAAAATAACTGAAGACTATAATTCGCTAAAAATTAGATTCAAACAAATTGAAACTCAGAACTCTATGATGCAGCAAGAGTCAATCAAACAAAGCAAGACGATTGAAAAATTGGAAGAAAATGTAAAATATCTCACTGGAAAAACAACTGACCTAGAGAACAGATCCAGGAGAGACAACTTTAGTATTATTGGTCTACCAGAAAGCCATGATGAAAAAAAGCAGCCTAGACAACATCCTCCAAGAGATTGCCAAAGAAAACTGTCCTGAGGTCCTCTATTCAGAAGACAAAATAGTTATCAAAAGAATTCACCGGACTCCTCCTGAAAGAGATCCCAAATTGAAAACTCCAAGAAATATAGTAGCCAAATTCCAGAATTACAAGATTAAGGAAAAAATTCTACAAACAGCCAAAAAGAAACAATTCAAATATCGAGGTACTACAGTTAGGATCACACAGGACCTATCAGCTTCTACATTAAAAGAGCGGAGGGACTGGAATTTGATATTTCATAGGGCAAGAGAGCTAGGACTGCAACCAAGGATTAACTACCTGGCAAAACTGAGCGTAATCTTTCAGGCAAGGAGATTGTCGTTTAATCAAACAATCTTACTATTGCAATGAGAGGTAATCTAAGGTTTCTTTCTGAAGAAGTTTGTGATGGCCCATGATGATGAGGGTTTCAAGATGCCTGGTGAGGTATGTCCAATGATATTGTTTTCAAACTGCCTAACTTTTGCTCTGCAAAAACCCAACTATTTGTCACATCTTGATCACAGCTGTTGAGTTGCCATTAGAGAGTAAAAGGAGCTTTGTGGTGGGGTTTCAATTAAATTAAAATGAAATTTAAAATGAAAAACAATTGATGATACGTTGATAAAATGAAGGGACACATTGCTCTTAATCAGAAGCAGTCAGAGTTTGATAGAATCACTGCCTGAACACCAACATCTTTGTGTTTGTGGTCATTAGGGTTTTGAATCACTACAGAAACAAATTCATGATGCTTTACACATGCACATGCTTGTGGTGAAAGAGGAATAATATATTTGTAATATAATAGGAAAACTACTTACTTCTTAAGGAATCATTAAAGACTTTTCAGCATGAACCACTTGGAGCATCATTGCCAACTCCCGACAGGTTTGCTGACCATTGAATGTGAACCACTGATCAAATACCTCATTTTTACAAATGAAGAAACTTTTGTTCACAGTGACTTTTCCAAGGTCACACACCTCGCCTACATCAAACTGGGATTCAAATCTAGGTACTCTGAATCAAGTCTGGTGGTCCTGCCATTACACAGCAATGCTGAGCACTTCTCCCTTCTGCAACTTGATTTTTACCTGTTTCCTAAATGTTTGTAGGCTTCTACACCACTCATTTTCCCTTAACCCTACAACATCCTCTTTGAACTTCTCATTATAATAAAAAAAATCTTTTAAACAAAGTTAACCAATAAAGTAGCCAAGTCAGAAAATATATAGCACATTCTACATCCATAGTACTTCTCACCCCTACTCCCCAAGGAAGGTAGGAATATGTCTCTCATTATCAGTTCTCCAGAAGTGAGATTATTCACTACAATTCATAAGAGTTCACTTGATTTTAACCATTGTCATCATTTATGTTATTTGCTACTTATAAGTCTTCCCAAGTTTCTTTTAATTCCTCATACTTTCCATTTCTTTTTGGAACCATAATCTTCCATCACGTTTATATACTACTGCTTATTTAGACATTTCCCAATCAATGGACAGCCATTTTGTTTCCAGTTCTTTGCTACAACAGAGGGCTACTGTAGATACTTTACCATATATAAGAACTTTCTGCCTTTAGCCTCTTTGGGATATATACCCAGGAGTAGGATCTCTGGGTCAAAGGATATAACTATTTGATGACTTCTCCCAGGATTCTGAATTGTCTTCCCGAATAACTGGACCGATTTATAGCTCTAACAACAGTGTTATTAGTGTTCAGCAGATCTTTAAGCAATTGTTAGAAACTACAATTTATCACCTAGACTTTATGGTTTGCAGTTGTTAATTTTTCCTTATACTGGCTATTATTTGGAAATTGATTTATCTCTTTTTCTTAGGTCCATATTAATTTCTAAACAGCCAGATGACTTTTCTCCCCTTTTCTCTCTTGAAATGACATCATGTTTACCTACTGATAAAATTGGTCCGACTGTGGCTTGAGGATCTTTTCATTTCTAATATTCTCTTCTGTTTGTTAAAAGCCCCTGGAGTGATATTTTTTGTTCTATTTTACTGTGGTTGTCTTTTTTGCCTGTAAGCTTTCCTGCTTCAGAAGGTTTAATATTCTTCTTTATACCCACCCCTTTTTAAAGAACATATTTGAAAACACTGGACTGGGAATTGGGATGAGCTGGACACCTTGGACATTTACTAACTGTATAACCCTGTGGGAAGCCAGTTAATCTCTCTGAGCCTCAGACAACTTCTTTTTTTTAAACAAATGCTTTATTAACTTCTGTTTTACATCATTCATTTCCACCAGATTTTGAGTTAAATCATCCCCCGCCCCGTTATTCCCCTGCCCAACCTCCCAGAATAGCAGTCCCACAAGATATCGCTTCTTCCAATATGCTCTCTCCCATATCTTCTCCCATACCCCCTTCGAATTTTCCATTAGAGGAAGGTAAATCTTTGTGTCCCAATGCCTGCACATCTTATCTCCTAATTATAAGCAAAAGAGTATTAATAATAGTATTTATATATATTTGAAACATTAAATGTAAAGACCTCGAATTTCAGATCTATTTCCTTCCTCCCTTGTCACCCATTCCCTCTGGGAAGATAAGTAATTCAGTATATGTTGTACATGTCTAGCTATGCAAAACATTATCATAGTAGATATATTGTACAAGGCTGCTTATAAATCCCTCCCACTCATCCCACCCCCCACCTGGTCCATTCCCTAAATGATCCTCTCCCTCTTCTATAGTGGGTTCTTCCAACATCCCCTCCCCCCAGGGATGCCCTGCCATCCATCATCCCTCTTCTCATCCCCCTTCCCCCTATTCTGCTGCAGGTTGAGATATCCCATTTAGTATGTATGTCATTCTCTCCCTGAACCAAATTCAATGAGAATGTGGTTTTGCCTTTTTTGCCGTCCTATTCTCCCCCTCCCTTGCAACCACTTCCTCTTGCTTCTTCTACATGAGACAGTTTACCCTACCCTGTCTCTCCCCATTTCCTCTTGCCACTTTCCTCTCTCACCTCATAATTTCATCCCTTGAATATTCTCCCTTCCCAACAAATTCAACCTATGCCCTCTATCTATAAATAACTGTAACCCTATACACAAACATTCACATATGTATTCATATGACCACACCCTGTTCTTCCATTATTTTCATAGTGAGAAAGATATCATCAGTCACAGTTATTGCCTTTCCATATAGGAATGTAAATAGTTCAACTTTGATAAGTTCCTTTTGATTTCTTTTCCCTGATTACCTTCTCAGGCATCTCTTCCTTCTTGTGTCTGGATGTCACATTTTCTATTCAATTCTGGATTTTTCCTCAAGAATGCTTGAAAGTCCTCTATTCCACTGAATGACCATATTTTCCCCTGAAACAAAATACTCAGTTTTGCTGGGTAGGTGACCCTTGGGTTCATTCCCAGTTCTTTTGCCCTCTGGAATATCATATTCCATGCCCTTCGATCCCTCAGTGTAGAAGCTGCCAGGTCCTGGGCTATTCTGATTGTGTTTCCACAATATTGAAATTGTTTCTTCCTGGCTGCTTGTAGTATTTTCTCCTTGATCTGGGGATTCTGGAACCTGGCTATAATATTCCTGGGAGTTTTCTTTTGGGGATCTTTTTCAGGAGGTAATCTGTGGATTCTTTCAATCTCTATTTTGCCCTCTGGATCTAGGACATCAGGGCAGTTTTCCTTGAGAATTTCTTGAAGGGTGATTTCTAGGTTCTTTCTTTGAACATGGCTTTCAGGTAGTCCAATAATTTTTAAATTGTCTCTCCTGGATCTATTTACCAGGTCAGTGGTTTTTCCCATGAGATATTACACATTGCTTTCTAATCTTTCATTTGTTTGGATCTGCTTAACAGCATCTTGATTTCTCATAAAGTCATTAGCTTCCATTTGCTCCAGTCTAACTCTGAAGGAATGAATCTCCTCAGTGAACTTTTGAGATTCTTTTTCCATCTGGCAAATTCGACTTTTTAAGGCATTCTTCTCCTCATTGCCCTTTTGGGCCTCCTTTGCCATTTGAGTTAGTCTATTTTTTAAGGTGTTGTTTTCCTCAGTCAGGCTGTTGACCCTCATTTCATACTTTTCCTGCATCCTTCTCATTTCTCTTTCCAATTTTTCCTCCACTTCTCTTATTTGATTTTTAAAGTCCTTCTTTTTTTTCCAAATGCTTTATTAACTTCTGGTTTACATTATTCATTTCCTCCAGATTTTGAGTTAAAAATTTTCTCCCCGTTTTTCCCCTACCCACCACCCCAAAATAGTGATCCCACAGGATATCCCCTCCTCTAATCTGCTCTCTTCCATATCTTCCCTCACACCCCCTTCGACTTTTCCAGTAGGGCATGGTGGATCTCTATGCCCCAGTGCTTGTGTATCTTATTTCCCAATTACATGTAAAATAGTATTAATAATAGTATATACATATATATTTTTTTAATATTTGGTTTAAAACTTTGAATTCCAGATTCATCCCCTTCTTCCCTTGTCACCCACCCTTACTGGGAAGATAAGCAATTCAATATAGGTTGTACATGTGTAGCTAATGCAAAACATTACCATAGTAGATATATTATAAAAGACTGATTATATTTCCCTTCCTCCTATCCCACCTCCCACTTGTTCTATTCTCTACTTTGGTCCTGTCCCTTTTCAAAAGTGGGTGCTTCCAACTTCCCTCCCCCGCAGACTGCCCTCCTTTCCATCATCCCCCCTGGTCACATATATTTGAATTTATACTTTTCAAAGTTATAACTATGTAAAATATAGTCATCAGTTCCGGTCCAATGAATATATGCAATGAGCATTGTTTAAGGCTATTGTCCAATCTATTATGACCAAGGAATTAGCTACAAATCATGCTTTTTTCTTTTTTTTTTTTTTTTTTTGGTATAGTTAGCTGTTAAGTGTATTCTATATGCATCATGAAAAACCAAAACTAGAGCATTATTAGCAACTTTTACAACATATCCTATACATTTAGTTCAGCTCAGACTGGGTTTTGGATTCTGTTAGAATAGAATTTAGCCATCCTTATTTTAAACTTTGATTGCACCAGTACAGTCAAACAATGCCCAAGGAAAAAGGAAAAAATGGGGAGGGAGGAGGTGAGGAAGTGGGAAAAAGAAAGGGAAAAGAGGAACCAGTAGTGTGTGCCCCAGATTTCTTCTCCCTGTTCCAGTCTAAGCTGTATTTTAGTGATAACTCTTGAAAATACCCTTTTCAGTTTTTATATTATGAAAGGTAACTTGCCAAAATAAGGAAAATAGATAACAGAGAATTCTACATATACAATGTTAAAAGGCCCTGACTACATAAACCATGTTTTGATTCTCTTCTTGTGGTTCCAACTACCAGCTCCTTATATCTAGTAAATCAATATCTCCATTGATCATCAGCGTGTCAATCTTGTCCAGCTCCTTAAATCTGTATTTGTATTCCAAGATATGGACTCCATTTATGGCAACTTTGTATTCATTAGTAGCACAGTAAATGATCATCTCAAAATACATCCCTGGGCTGAATGGAAAGTATGTAATACTTCTTTCTTCTTCTCCCCAGCTCTCACAGAGAAAAGAATTTCTTACAAATGTTTTAGCATTTAGCCGGGGGTTCAAATGCAGTGCTATGTCCTTTGTACTAGATGCTACCAGGTCAATACCAAAGCTTCCCTTTGGATTCTTCTTCACTTCCCCTCTGATGACAATGGTTCGACCGCAGCTCAGTGCAGAGTTCAATCTTGCAACATAAGGAAGTGTAAACTGTGACACCTCCGATGTTTGCATCTGATTTCCTGAATTTGTCTTCAGCGTTCCCAAAGAAGTTGCTTGGTTTCCTTGTAAAGACAAGTTACTGCGAAACCCAATTGATACAATCTGTACTTTGCCATAAATTCCCAGGGTATCTATTTTCTCTGGTTCAATTCTGTGTTTGTAGAGCAACAGATGCCTTCCATTCACAGCCACCTGTCTGCGTCATTGGGCACCTGACCTTCGATGACAACCAGCTTCCCGGGTCCCAGCTCTTCAGAAAGTGTACCGACATATGGAATCACCGGATTGTGGACCACATTTTGTAGACTATTTGAGGGCATCATGTTGTCTTTCCAAATGGTTGTTGATCTGAGTCTCTCTTCTGTCACTGACCTTGACGGAGTCAGAGGGCACTGTCCACAGGTCTAGTCCTGTGCACTCCCCCACTTCTCTGATAGCTACAGTGCAGTCATTGCGGCTCCGGAAGATACATTTCTTTTCCTACTCACCCTGGGTCCCCAGCCCTCCAGAAGATCCCAGCAAGCCCGTTTGGCCAGCAAGTTTGTTGCCTTCAGAAGGTGCAACTTAGTTGCGTGTGGGTGTTTAAGGAGAGCAAAAATGAGTCGGCTTCCAGTTCCTGGTTCACGCGTCCCTCCGCCTAAAGTCCTTCTTAAGGTCCTCTGAGGCCTGCAACCCGCTCATGTTTTCCCCTGGGGCTTTTGGAGCAGGACTTCTGACCTCACAGTCCTTTTCCCGCTCTATGCCCCCAAAATAGGAGTCTAGGGTTGCATTTTTCTGTTTCCTTTGCCTTGGCATGTTGCCACTTAATTACTTGACTTTTGGGCTTGTTGCAACACTATGGCTTTAAGGCCAGATAGAGGAATTTTCGTCCCGAACATGTGGGGGGGCAACTTCCGTTTCTGGCAAGCTGTAAACCCACCCACAACTTCCACCCTAGATCACAATCCAGATCCAGGGAGGTTAAAGCAAGAGCGATTACCCCCCAAGACTGATCGCTGCATCCCCCTACATTTCACAGGCCAGGAGCTGGAGCTGCCTCTGAAAACTACAAAATGGCATGTCTCCTCAGTGTCTTCTAGCCCCCAGGGGAGGGAGCCGACACATTCCCCAAATACTGGTCCCAAAGTCCATAGGACACTAACCTCTTACTTTGTCCTAGGCATGTCTATGTTGATAATTCTGGAATTGCCACAGCTGCTGGTGTTCTGGGGTTCCTCCAGCCCACTGCTGGCCCTGCTGCCCTGGGGCTAAAACCTCAGCTCGCGGGGACCTGGGCTCCGCTCGGCTCCCTGCGCTCTGTGCGCTGCGTGCTGCCGGCTCCCAGAGTGCTGCGCTGGTCCTTCCTGCAGGGCTGCTGGGCTGTCCTCAGCAGGAGGTTAGCTTCTCTGTGTCGTTCTGCGGGTGCTGGGGCTCCAGAAATTCTTCAGAGTCCCCTTTTACATAGTTTGAGGGGAATCTGGGGGCAGAGTGGCTTGTATGAGCTGTTTCTACTCCGCCATCTTCAAGCTTCCCAGTATCTTAAACTGTAATGTAAGGAGGTCCTTCCCTTTCTAACCCAAATTCCTAAAGTCAGTGTGAGCACATGTGCCCTTGCTGTGTCTTGCCTAGAGGTGGAGAACATTCATCTAGAAACAGGCCTATGTGAAACAGGAACAGTACAACATCTTATATTCTAATCTCTGTTCATCCTGGTGATGAGGTGCAGGCTCTAGGAACCCCCTTGAGCTCTCCTTAAATCTTTGAGGTACAGGTTCTGGGAACCCCCCTTGAACTCTGATTAAATCATCCCATTTGATGAAGCATTTGCTTGAGTGCCTTACACAGTGGCACTTCTTAAGACTTGCCTAGTATGCTATAGACCAATTGTGCTCTGCTTTGGTGGAAAGAACTCACTGATTAAATTACAGATTATGGCAACATTGTTTTCTGTAAAACCTCCAAGAACTATTTCCTTACATGAAGAATTTAATTTGTTGGGCTTTAAACTGAGACCACAGACAGCCCTTATCCGGTATTCGTTTTTTATTAACTTAATGACTGATTTTGACATTACATGGATTGGGCCAGTAGCTTGATCTAGTTTGGTTGTTGAAATTAGCCACATAGGAGACAAAACTCTACTCTTTCTGTTGATTCAGTCAAAGAATAAGTCAATTTAGCAAAAACTTTCCCCTCACTGCCCTTTTTCCCAACTAGTCTGATGACTGACTTAAAGAAAAAACCTCAGCTGTCATTTAACTAGTTTGTCTTTTTTATCACTGAATGCAACAAATACTTGAACATGTAACTGTGATTATATATAGTTTCTCCCTTGATGATATTCCTAGTTTAAGTATCTTTGTAAAAATCAGGACATCCATTAAGTTCACTCCTCCACTCTTGAGGATTCCATTTTATTCTTTATAGTTAGCTCTGCTTGCTCCTCAAGAAGCCATGTATGAGGCCCAATGGTTCATAATATCCTTGGGGAAAGCAGCATGATATAAAAAAAAAACAGAATCTGGAGTTAGGGAAGAACTGGATTTGAATCTTAACTTAGACACCTAAGATCTTCAATCCTGGGCAAGTCATTGAACCTTCTAAGCCTCAGCTTTCCCACCTGGAAAATGAGTATAGCTAGAGATGTGGTGCCTATTTCACGAGGTTGTTATAAGATTCAGAGGGGAAAGCACTGAATTTGGAAGAACAAGGCCTCAGTTTCAATCTTGCCCCTGTATTTTACTATTATGTGTCTTTGGCCAAATCTCTTCACCTCTCTAGGATTCGGTTTTCTCATGTGTAAAATACGGAGCATTGGACTATATAACCTCTTATGTTCTTTCCACGTCTAAATTTCTGACCTTGTGGTCTGTGTGAAGAGCTTTGTAAACCATAAAGCTATGCTGAAAACACCAGCTCTTTTCATCTTACCGGAGTGAACAGAATACTGGGGGTGTGGGATTATCTGAACATGATGCATTCTGGTCTATTTAGGTAAGCCAAGTGGCAGAGTTCTCTTTGATTCACTTAATATGCTCTGATATCTTCACTATTTAATTTATTAATGATGAGGGTATGATTGCTGGGTATTAAGCAGACTACATTTATTACAAGATCTGCCATGCTTTCTTTCAGTTTTGTAACAAATATCAGACAGAAAGAACCATTATGGAAAATTTAGATGCACAAAGATTCATTCTCTAATCAAGATATGTTACAATTATCCAGCTGCCGAAGTATGTTATCATAGAAACATTTAATGATTTGACTATAACTGCAAAGACCTTTTGCAGTTGTGCTTTTTTCCCCTCAGATTTCACTTGCTTCAGCCCTTTGATCTCGATGTAGTACACTGTAATTTTCCTAGATTTTCAACTCAAAACATCTTTGAATTCTCTGTCTCTGTGCCACCTCTCAATATCCACTCCTTCACAAAATTCTGTCAGTGCTACTACATCTTTCACCCACCCCCTTCCTATTTCTTCTCGTAGTTCTATGCTAAGTCCTCAGTAGGGGTCATCTGAACTTCTGCAATAGCTTCCAAGCTGATTGATCCCCTTGCCTCTAGTCTCTCCCTGCTCCCAGCCATCCTTCTCTGCCAGAGGAATATGAATGTGTTTAATGTGCAAGGCTGATTATATCTTTCTCCTGCTTGAGACTGCAATAGCTCACCAATGACTACAAAAATAGCTTTAGAGATAGCAGCCTTAGAGGTCTTCTGGTCCAAGACCCTCACTTTACCAAGGAGGAAATGACTTGTCCAGTCGCACTAGTAGTAAATGGCAAACAGGATTCAAATTCAGATACTTCAGTTGCAGATCCAAAACACTTTCCATTGCCTGATTCCCGGAGTTATTATCAAAATGTAAGCCTCCATCAGTGTGACCAAAACCGTGACCTCCCCTTTCAGCCTTACATATCAACACTCCCCTTCACATATCCAATACTCAAATCAAAACAAGCCATATGCTATCTCCAAACATGCCCTGCACTGCCTTATGTCAGAACCTTAGGTCATGCTTTTCCTGGAATTTCCTCCCTCCTCTCTTCCCCTCTCCATCAGTTGAAATCCTACAAACGTATCTCCTCCATTCATTCATTCATTCATTCATTTATTCATTTGTTAAGTGAGCACATATTAAGGACTTACTATGAGCCAGGAACTATGCTTAGGAGATAACAAAGAGAAAATATGAAACTGTCCCTGCTCCTGAGAGTTCATTACATTGTATTAGAAGCTTATGCCTTTGTTGTCTTCTCTGGTCACCTCTAACCTCCTAAATTGTGAAGGTCTTGCCTTTCTTTGAATTCCTATAACAATATCTATATGTCTATCTCATATACTTTTCTTGCCCCCCCTCCAGCCTGGTAGCTCTGGCCCTTGGCACCTTCTATGGGTTCACCATATTTATGCTAGACTTAGTGTAAATATCTGATCAGCTTTGCCCTCACTTCAGTTCAGAGCTCCCGGACACAAGCAATCCACTCTGCTTCAGCCTCACCAGCAGCTGGGATTACAGGCATATGTCACCATCTCTGCCTTATATAGTTTCGCATTATACATTGTTTTAAAGTTAGTCATGTACATTTCCTCCTCCCACCCTCAATTATGAGTCCTAATTAGAACTCAGTGATCTTCTAAGGCTCTTTCCAGTTCTGATATTTCATCAGTCCTTTAGCTCTAATACTGACGTTCGGTAAGATTAAAGTGATTTATTTCCTCCAAAATGGTGGCATTTTGTATGTGCCAGGGTGAGGCAGTGCTGTCTTTCTGTGGCAAATTCATAGCTAAAATAGAAATGTACTTGGTTTTTCCAGGACCAGCTACACTGACAAAGTGAAATCAAGATCTGAAGCTAAATATCTAGAGAGGTTAAAGTCTTGTTTTCTCCCAAATTCCAGGCCAAATCAGTAATCCTAGAGGAGTTATAAATTATATGATCTATAACATCAGACATAGAAATATTTCATAATTAGAAAACAGACTTGGTAATAGCTTGTACTTTTAAATATGCTTTAAAAATCCTATCCATGCATTGTACCATAAATTTAGAGAGTGCTGATAACCCCCTTAATTACCTCATTAGAATGGGGATCATTAATATAAAGAATTGCACGTTGTACTTCACTTTCATCTGGGGATCTGCTGGTAATTTTAGGAATGTTAATTAAGCTCCATGATTACCCTTTAAAGTACTGTTTTGATAGTCAAAATATTTTCTTCTTTTTTTCATCAAGGTGACTACAGACAATTAACTATTACATGTATTATTTCTACTTTGGGCATGAAAAATAGCCTTCTAGTGGGAGTTGTTTATAATATTTATAAGAGCCACAAATGAAGACACAGAAGCAGAAGAGAATTCAGGGGGTTCTCCCACAGTAAGTGCCAAGGCCCTGGAATACATGGAGAGCAAGAAATAGATGGCTAGATAGATAGATAGATAGATAGATAAATAGATAGATAGAAGGATGGATAGAGATAGATATAAATAGATGGATAGAGAGATGGATGGATAGATAAATGTATAGAGGTAGATAGATAGGTAGACAGACAGACAGACAGATAGATAGATAGATAGATAGATGTACAAGCTCCTCGGGCTGCCTGGAAACCTGCAGGCTATAATTTACAGAATTAGCATTTTTCACCTGCTTAGTTTGTTTAGAGTATGTGGTTGAAAGGAATGGTCCTTTCAAATGACTATGAAATTCATCAAGGAGGATTTATACTTTTCCAGGATTCAATGCAATTAACACAATATTATGAGCAAACAGGAGCACCAGGAGACTCTTTCATTTGGATTCTGCCTAAGATATGTTCATTGAGTATGGTGAAGACTTTCTGTTTAGTTCCAACTTCTTTCTAAAAAAAATATAATTTTTCAAAATTCACTCCCATCTTTTGTTTTTATATCACATAATTTCCCAATATATCATTTCCATTCCCCCATCCTGAGAGCTATCCCTTATAAAAGGGGAATTGGCTACTGTAGGATCAGTCCTAGGGCATTAGCAGATTCCCTCTTCCCAGTGGGTGGTACAGAGCATACAATAGTCTCTGCCTTCTGCTAATCTAATATACAGACCTTTGGATGCCATTTTTAGTCATGTTAAGTAAGTGGTTTGTACTCTTTGATGATGAATAATTTTCAGGTGGTTCAATAGGTGGTTCAATAGGTGAAAGAACTGATGACTTATTAAATACTGAGTTAGAATTCGGTGTAAATACAAAATGTTTGTGTAGATAATTCTCTCTCTTCCTCAGAGGCTTTCGAGTGCAGAGTATTGCTGCAATCTACCAAGTAGGGATGGGAGCCCCTTACCCTCAGGTGATGAATCAAACAGTCATGGCCAAATTTTTTTCCACAAATTCCCTCAACACTATCTAACTGGGGTCTGACCAAAATTTCTAGGTGCCCCTTTCTACACAGAACACATAAAAAATTCTCCAGGTGAGAATTTTTCTGGGTCCCTATATCAAAGGGCACCTAAAATTTGTTCAATGGATTCCTGCCACTGAACAGACATCCCAATGGAATTCCACATTTGCCCAACAATATGACAAGCAAGTTCATTTTTACAAGAAAGAAAAAAGAATCAGTTAAACCCTAAATGTGTATGAGGTTGCAAAAGGTATAACAAACTTGGGTTTGAGTACTCAGTATCTCTAGAATAATTAGTAAACCTTATTCTAATGAACTGCAGACCATAAGAATCCCACAATAACGCAAGCAATCTATGTCTGCTTACATGTAAAAAAGAAAACAAATGAATATTTATGAGCTATATACAATTAAATAATCAAATGATCTTAAAGAAATTAGTACAATGAAACAATAGCTTTTAGTACACAAGCATTTAAACAATAAAAAATTGTCTCAAAGAAACTGATCCAATTTGTAAAGAGAACACAATGGGAAATATACTGTCTGTGTTCTAAACCAAAAGAAAAAAAGTGTCCATTTGTTTTTCCTGTAATGAATCCTTGAAACTGGAGTACCCAATAATGAGTCCTATATGGAGAATCTCTCTCCATTGGGTTCCCATGAATGAGAAGGGTTCCAAATTTTATCCAGGCAAAGCTTTCACCTACAGCAACACCTATGCTAGGCTCATTCTCTGAACCCCCATTCACATTGGCAACTTGAGTCCCCATTGGGAGACTGACTTCGGGTTTCACAGGGTAAATTGTGGCTTCCACTACCTTTACTCAAGCTCTCACCAGGATGGCATCAATTAGTTTATACAAAGGAAAGTTTACTGAGAAGGAATAGCAAGGACAGTAGTCATTAATTAACCTCCCCCCAATTGGGGGCACACTATCCACTATGATACGCTTGGTTCCTGGGTAGAATGGGATCGAAATTAAAGCACAAATGTACTGAAGCACATATGTAGAAAATACATGGATCCTAAGGATACCTTGTCACTCCTGGCTCTGGAAGTCCTTTTCTCCTATCAATGAGATCTCCACCTGGTATGGTATCACCCACAGAACAGTCACTCTCTAGCTCAACCTGATTGTCTCCACGCAGGTACAACATGTAGCCTGATGAATCAAACCACTTTAGGGCCTGAGTCAAGCAGGTCACTTGCCAAGGTTGGCTTTTTATCAGATGCGGTTACTGCCATTACCAGCTCCAGCAGTCTCTTTACTGTTAGAGGTTGCCAAGGGGACCTACCTCTTTCTGACGGCTCTTCCAACCTTATGAAATTTGCAAGGTCCTTTCTTGGTCTGTTCCTTCTCTAGATACTCATTTACCTATGGTCAAGAGATTTAAAAAAGAACAGATAGCATGTACTCGGTAAAAAGAACCAAAACATAAATCAAGTATATCATTATTTTTAGGGTTCCCCACCTATGGTACCCTATTATCACAGAGAAGGAAGGGAGGTACATTCTCTTATCTCTTCTATGGAGGTATTTGGGTATTATAATTCACATTCAACACATTTTGTTTGTTTTTTCCAAACATCTTGTTGTAGACATTTCTTTATATTGTTTTCCTGATTCTGCTTACTTCACTTTGCATCAGTTTATTTTCAGCCTTCTCATGTTTCTCTATAGCCTTCATATTTATTGTTTCTTGTGATGGAATTACAATACAATATATTTATGTACTATAATTTGTTTAGCCGTTCCTCAATCAATTAGGTCTAACTTCCTTATGTCTTCCAGTTGAATTTATAGTAGAAATGCCATTGTGATTGTGGTTCGAATTCTCCAGTACTGTACCACTGAAGAAAAACTGTCTATCAGGAATACTAAAAGTAAAAATGTTTGTAGTTTGCTAATCAATCAATCAATCAATAAGCATTTATTAAACACCTCCTATGTCCCAGGCATTATGCTGAGGATACAAAGTGAAACTCAAGAAGCTTAAATTCCATTGAGGGAGATCACATGTACATATATAAATCAATCTGGTACAACAATAAGAGTCTTAGTACTCTCTGCCCTGTTTTCTTCCACATTGGCACTGCTGCTACCAAAGTGTATGGGTCACACAGAACTGAGGCATGTTTCATATTCTTAGCTATTTCACACATAGCCAAGGTCAAAGGATTCTTCAACTCATGGCCAACCTTCTGACAATAATACTTTCTATACTCAGTTCTGTTGACCCTGGACTTATATAGCCTATCACTAGGCTTACATAGACAGGTCTGGTATAACATATGCTCTGAAAATGCAAATTTTTTTTCCAATTTGATTGATACAGTAGGGGACTATTTTAGCATATTTTGCTTTTGTCCATGAGAAACAGAAAAACAAGCACAAAGGACACATATGCACACACCTCAAACAATTACCTAAGTACACCAAGCCCATTGTTCCTCAAAGATAGATAATACCACTTCACAAGAATTCACGAGTGGTAACCCCTCTGATACTTTCACAAGTAAATTTCAGATCGTTTTCAAGGTAAAGTGCCATATTTATTGTACATTTAGTGGCATAGTGGTTGCTGTGCATTGAGGAAGACTGATCTTCCCCTACCCCATCCCTAATCTCCTACCAGTGCCCACTGAGGCCCTCAACTTTGCCAGTCTCAGTCCTCTGACAACCTGAGTACAGCCTAAACGGCAACCAAAGGCCACTTACACCCTCATTTATTGCAGTATATGTATTTTAACCATTCACATGTATAAAAATTGTATTGCCATTTTTATTAGGTTCCTTTTAAAAAAAATCACTGATCAGGAACATTGTGCCCCTTAGTCCCATTTTCTCCATAAGTCCTGTGTTTTTTATTGCATGATTTTCCATAGTTAAGTGATTTTTTAGGAACTCATATGTCCAGTTATAGGAAACTGTACCACATGTTTTTTCCAACTTTTTAGAACCTTCCCAGGCTTGTGTCCCTTTAGTGGATGCTATATACTCATGCTTAATAAAGGAACTCTTTTCATCTTTCCAAAGGAGCAGGGTAGCTACTCCACCTGGTCCTGAAAGCAGCAGTTTCAATGTTGTGTTTGCAGCATAAAAACAAGGCCTAGAACTTTTCAATCTTCTGATTTTGGCCCATGCCTAATGAGTTATCTGCACTGACACATTTGCTTCCATGGGCTAGTTTGACTAAATTAGCCATGTGAGCTTTTTATTAACTTCAGAGTTAGGTAGTGCCATGGAAAGCTTCCTACTGGAGACTAGGGTTGTGGAGTCAAACTCCAGCCATGTGTCATTTGAGTCCATTAATCACCCAATGGACCCATTAGGTTTCACTCAAGTTCTGATCGTTTTCAATCAATTTCACAGAAATTGTAAGAGGGCTTTATTTGCCAGCTCAAAAACTGTGCTGAAAAGATTTGGAATCACCCAAGGGAAGAGGCATAGAACAGACTCCCACTACTAACACTATCAATATTTAGGACAATGCAGAAACATGTCGTCAAGTTAGATTGTCACTGTCCTTGAAAGACTCTGAAATTCCAATTTAAAAATAATGCATTCAGGTACACTGTGATATATTTTCTCTGGAGCTGAATCTATAATTTTGCAACATTTTGTGGCTTTTCCTAAATTTTTTTGGTGACAAAACCAACTATCTTTTTCTTATTCTGTGTTTACAAAGGGTACATCAAGTCAATGCCATGTCTCTATGCTCAATAGCAAAGCTGTAATACTGGGCTTGAATGAGATGGAACCATTTAAACTGACTGATGGATTTTTCCCATCACCCTGTGATTCATAGGGGCCTACAAACACTGACGTCATTTAAATGGACTCTACAGAATTGGGATGATCATATTCAACGAAGCCATGTTTGAGTCTTCCCTAGGTAAAGGGATATACAATTTATTTTATGGGATCATAGGATCTACCTTTGAAGTGAATAAATATGAGTTTGAGTTCTAATTCTTCCACTAACCTGCTGTGTAATCTTCAACAATGCACTCATCCTCTCTTGGCTTCAATTTCCCCAGTGAAGTTAGGAGACATCCTCTCTAAGGCCTCTTTCAGCTTTAATATTCTAAGTATTGCCAACCTTGCACCTGAGAAACCAAAAACTTGGATTCCCTTCTGAGTGAGGATGGTGATTTTTTTAAAGGAAAATTTAATTCTGACTTTAAGCCTTCAAAAACCAGGATCTCTGTACAGGCATGGAGTCCTTCCAAGGACCTCAGATGTGCCAGATGAATTTTAGTTTGCCTGAATTTTCCAGTGGTGACCAGGTCACAGATTGTAGAGCCTTAATGTGCTCTGGTTCCTCCTGAGCCTGTCTCCTTGAAAAGGTTTCATCTATGTGGTGCTGGGGTGCTAGACCTAGAGTCAAAAAGATCCAATTTCAAATAGTGACTCAGATGCTCCCAAGCTGTGCAGTCACACATAGACTGGGTAGCCTCTCTCACTCTCAGTTTCCTCATTTGTAAGATGATGGGGTTGGGCTTGATGTCCTCAAAGGTCCCTCCTAATTTTAAGTTTATGATCCTATAATCCATTTCTCCCTTACTTACTGATATAGATTTACCAATAGAATTAAACGGTTATCTGGGCTAAAGGAGGGGAGAAACAGAGCAATAAACCCTTGAGCCACTTTCAAGTATCCAGCATAGTGGCAAGCCCCTCTCTTGACTCTCTCTTACCTGTCTCTTAGGCACTTTCAATTTAACATTGCATTATACTCATTTGTGTCTGTATACATTATCCCCTTTACTGTATTGTAAACTCTGTTTTTGAGTGCAGGACAAACAATGGTTTGCTCTTTCCATCATCTTCTCCCTCACCCAAATCAAACCTTTTACATAGTAGACATTTGATATGTCCAGTCTGTGGGCAGGCTGAAACACTAGTCATTTAATAGTTTCCAAACCTCTGCCATCACCTCCGTTATGCCTGTAATCGAGAGGTGACAAACCATGATCTGCTCTTTATCAGCATGGCCTGAGATTTAGTTCCTAAGATGGCGTTATCTCTCCTAGAAGTTATGTGCAAATGGGTTCAAAATCTGGTGGCACTTTCTCAGATGTCAAAGCAACCATTCAGAATGGCTGTTGGGATAAGCTTGAAGTCACAGTCCAATATTACAGGTATCAGAGCTATAATAGGGACAGGGTTAGAGGGCTTTACCCCATGGCACTGATCTTAGAAGTTACTAACAGCAATTATGATTCTTTAGCAATTTAGAAATAATAGAACTTAGCACCTAGTGAGCAAGAATAATCAGTCAGTATAGGAAACTACCAGTTGAAATAATCTACTTTACCCTGTTATAACTCTACTCCTCCATCCCCACCCTCAGCAACATTCTTGGTCCAGTGTCCCCAGGTCCCTGCCTCTTTCTCCCAGAATGTTTTTTCCCACCCTACAGCAGCCTACAAAGTAGCAACAGCCACATATATCTTCTCCCCCCAAAGCACACCCCCACCCTCCACCTCCATGAGGGTGGGGGGGAAGCTGTCATGCCTTCTTTAACTGAAGGGACACTTTTATACTCCTTGCCATTAGCATAGTGTGTGGTACTTGCTCCAGGCACAAAAAAAGTTTTACTTACAGCTCTGACAGGTATAATATGCCAATCAGCAGAGTGGAATATGTTCAGATCAAATGAAGCCACACAGTCTGTTTACATGGTTGCAATCAGTGTAGCCAAGTTAGGGGGACATATGTGTGGGGCTCTCCAGTATTAGAATCCAAGTGTACAGCCTCACATGAACAAAAGGACTATTCCTGACTACTCCACTGTCCTCAGTTTTTTCCCCATTCCCCTAAATACTACAAGAAAGCATGATAAAAACAGGGGATTTATTAACCTCTTTCCTGGAGATGCCACAGATAAATGCCAGCATGAACAAGTGTATTGCTGGGCAACCTGAGAGCAGAAATAGGAAATTCCTGCCAGAAAGGACTCCCATCAGTGAATGCACACAAGCACGCATGCCCCGCCCCCCCACACACATGCACACACATATGTGCCATTTGACAAACTTGGTGGCAACAAGGTCACAATGCATAATTGCCATCTGCAGCTCTGTCTTGTCATTGGCCCAAGTCTCGGTGCTGTGGGTCTCTCCTGCATGAGCTCCAGTGGCTAGGCAGGGCTGAGATTTCCCCAGAGGGTTTGGCCATGGGGAACATTTATTGCTGAATGTCAGTTCGGAGCCACATTGTAGAACTGGCATTGCCTTCCAGTCATCTCATTATTCTGTATTGGAAAAGTCCTCATCACCCTTGTGTATATGTTGAGGGCTTTGCTCAAAAAGCAAGCTTTGAAATGTGGCCAATAAAGCCTGGAGCTTTCTTTATGATATGCTGTTTCCCTAAAGCACTGTTGCAAAGCAAAATAAGGACACATCATACCTCTTCTCTCTTCCTCCTGTACCTCACTCCTTCTGCGAAGCTATTTAACAAATGCTTTCAACTTTTTCTCCTTTTCAAGGCCTTCCCTCAGATAAACCAAGTACCAAAAGCTGGGTCTATGCCAGTAAAACCTTGTTCCTGGAACCAAAGTGGTTTGATGAGTTCTATCTCCTAATTAGCCAGTTAAACAATGAGTTAAAGAAAGAACACTGCTCTGAGGGTCAGGGGATCTGGGTTCAAGTACCAGTTCTGCCAGTTTGTCAGAAAAGATACTTGTCCTCTCAGGTCCCTATGAAATGAGGAAGGAACCATCTCTGGGGTCTCTTCTTATTTTTACTCTGTGTATCTCTCCCTGTTTCAAGTGTGTTGCAAACAACATATTGCTGGATTCTCTTTTTTTAAATCCATTCGGCTATCTGCTTCTGTTTTATGTGTGAGTTCATCCCATTATGATTACTAAGGGTATATTATTCTCCATCGCCTTTTCCCCTGTTTATTCTTCTCTCTCTTTATTTTATCCCTCCTCAAAAGTCTGTTTTGCTTTTCTGAGCACTGCCTCCCCTCATCCACTTTCACTTCTATTAGGCCTACCTTCTCTTGTCCCCCTCATTTCCTGCTTCCCTGCAGTATAAGATAGATTTCTATACCCAACTGAGTATGTGTATAATTCCCTTTTTAAGCCAATTCCAATGGGAGTAAGATTTAAGTATGGCCTGCTACTCCCCTCGTTTTTTCCTTCCACTATGTAAGTTCTTCCTTTTGTACATCTTTTGTGTGAGAAAAATTTACCCATTCTTTCTCTCTCTTCCCCCTTCTTCTAGGGCATCTCACATTCTCATCCCTACATTCTATTTTTAAAAAATCATCCCATCACAGTCAAATCACAGCCATGCCCTTTGTCTATGTATATACTTTCTAACTGCCCTAATAATGATAAAGTTCTTAGGATTTAAAAGTATCATCTTCTCATGTAAAAATTGAATCCTATATGATATTTCTTTCCTCTTTACCTTTATATGCTTCTCTTGAATCTTGCATTTGAAAGTCAAATTTTCTATTCATTTCTGATATTTTCATCAGGAGTCCTTCAAAGTCCTCTATTTCATTAACTATCTATTTTATCCCCTGAAGGATTATGCTTAATTTCATTGGGTAAGTTACTTTTCATTTTAATTCTAACTCCTTTGCCTTCCATAATATCATATTGCAAAATCTCTGATCTTTTAATGTAGAAGCTGCTAAATTGTGAGTGATCCCAACTACAATCTCTACAATATTTCAATTATTTGTTTCCAGCTGCTTGCAACATTTTTCTCCTTGACTTGTGAGCTCTGGAATTTGGCTATAATAATCCTGGGGTGTTCATTTTAGGATTTCATTTAAGAGGTGATGAGTAGATTCTTTGAATTTCTTTTTACCCTCTGCTTCTGGTATATAAGAATACTTTTCCTTGATAATAACTTGAAAGATGATATCTAGAATTTCTTTTCTTTTTTACAATTTTTTAATTTAAATTTTTAGTTTACATCATTCATTTCCACAAGATTTTGTTTTTGGATTTCTAAAATATGCTTTATTCATTTTCTTTTTTTTTAAACAAATGCTTTATTAACTTTTGTTTTACATCATGCATTTGTGCCAGATTTTGAGTTAAAATGATTTCCCCCCGCCTGTTTTTCCCCTACCCACTCTCCCAGAATAGCAGTCCCACAAGATATCGCTTCCTCCAATCTGCTCTCCCCCATATCTTCTCCCACACACCCTTTGACTTTTCCATTAGAGGAAGGTGAATCTCTGTGTTCCAATGCCTGCACATCTTATCTCCCAACCACAAGCAAAAGAGTATTAATAATAGTATTTATATATATTTGAAACATTTAATTATAAGACCTCGAATTTCAGATCCATTCCGTTCCTCCCTTGTCACCCATTCCCTCTGGGAAGATAAGTAATTCAGTATAGCTATGCAAAACATTACCATAGTAGATATACTGTATAAGGCGGCTTATAATTCCCTCCCACTCATCCCAACCCCCCACCTGGTCCATTCCCTACTTGATCCTGTCCCTCTTCTATAGTGGGTACTTCCAACCTCCCCTCCCCCCAAGGATGCCCTCCCATCCATCATCCCTCCTCTCCTCCCCCTTCCCCCTATTCTGCTGTAGGTTGAGATATCCCATTTAGTATGTATGTCATTCTCTCCCTGAAGCAAATTCAATGAGAATGTGGTTTTGCCTTTTTGCCTTCCTATTCTTCCCCTCCCTTGCAGCCACTTCCCCTTGCTTCTTCTACATGAGATAGTTTACCCTACCCTGTCTCTCCCCATCTCCTCTTGCCACTTTCCTCTCTCACCTCATAATTTCACCCCTTGAGTATCCTCCCTTCCCAACAAATTCAACCTATGCCTTCTATCCATATATAACTGTAACCATATACATACACATTCACATATGTATTCATATGACCATACACCCTTCTTCCATTATTTTCATACTGAGAAAGATTTCATCAGTCTCAGTTATTGTTTTTCCATATAGAAATGTAAATAGTTCAACTTTGATAAATTCCTTTTGATTTCTTTTCCCTGATTACCTTCTCAGGCATCTCTTGCTTCTTGTGTCTGGATGTCAAATTTTCTATTCAATTCTGATTTTTTCCTCAAGAATGCTTGAAAGTCTTCTATTCCAAAACTGAATGGGGATAAAAAAGAATTTACTTTCTTCTCAGCAGTGCATGGTACATACTCAAAAATAGACCATGTACTAGGGCATAAAAACCTCACAATCCAGTGCAGAAAGGCAGAAATATTAAGCGCATCATTCTCAGATCATGATGCAATAAAAATTATATGCAATAAAGGGCCATGGAAAGATAGACTAAAAAATAATTGGAAACTAAACAATTTAATCCTAAAAAATTGGTGGGTCAAAGAAGAAATTATAGAAACAATCAATAATTTCATTCAAGAGAATGATAATAATGAAACAACATACCAAAATTTGTAGGATGCACTAAAGGCAGTTCTCAGGGGAAGTTTTATATCCCTGAGTGCATACTTAATTAAAGCAGAGAGAAGGGAGGTCAATGAATTGGACATGCAATTGAAAAAGCTAGAAAAGAACAAATTGAAAATCCCCAATTTAGTACTAAATTAGAAATATTGAAAACCAAAGGTGAGATTAATAAAATTGAAATTAAGAAAACCATTGAATTAATAAATAAAACTAAGAGCTGGTTTTATGAAAAAATCAACAAAATTGATAGACCCTTAGTCAATATGATAAAAAAAAGAGAGAAGAAAACCAAATTATGAGTATCAAAAATAAAAAGGGTGAATCTACCTCCAATGAAGAGGAAATCAAAAAAATAATGAGGAATTATTTTTCCCAATTGTATGCACATAAATATGACAATCTTATTGAAATGGATGAATATTTACAAAATCACAAATTGCCCAGATTAACTGAAGAGGAGGTGAATTACCTAAATAACCCCATCTCAGAAAAAGAAATCAAACAAGCCATCAATGAACTCCCTAGGGAAAAAATCTCCAGGGCCAGATGGGTTCACTAGTGAATTCTATCAAACATTTAAAGAACAATTGATTCCAATACTCTACAGACTATTTGGGAAAATTAGTGAAGAAGGAGTCCTACCAAACTCTTTCTATGACACAAATATGGTACTGATTCCTAAATCAGGAAGAGATAAAACAGAGAAAGAAAATTATAGACCAATTTCCCTCATGAATTTAGATGCAAAAATTCTAAATAAAATATTAGCCAAAAGACTCCAACAACTTATCACAAAAATAATACACTCTGATCAGGTAGGATTCATTCCAGGAATGCAAGGATGGTTTAATATTAGGAAAACCATCAGTATAATTGAGCACATCAACAATAAAACTAGCAGAAACCACATGATCATCTCAATAGATGCAGAAAAGGCTTTTGACAAAGTACAACATCCATTCCTATTAAAAACACTAGAAAGTATAGGAATAAGTGGAGCCTTCCTTAAAATAGTTGCTAGCATCTATCTAAAACCATCAGCAAGTATTATATGCAATGGGGATAAACTAGAAGCCTTTCCAATAAGATCAGGAGTGAAACAAGGGTGTCCACTATCACACCTCTTATTCAATCTGGTACTTGAAACGTTAGCAGTAGCAATTAGAGAAGAAAAAGAAATCAAAGGAATCAAATTAGGCAAAGAAGTGACCAAGCTGTCACTCTTTGCAGATGATATGATGATATACTTAGAGAATCCTAGAGAATCAAGTAAAAAATTACTTGAGACAATAAATAAATTTGGCAAAGTTGCAGGATATAAAATAAACCCACATAAATCCTCAGCATTCCTGTACATCTCTAATAAAACTCAACAGCAAGAGATAGAAAGAGAAATCCCATTTAAAGTCACTGTAGACATTATAAAATATTTGGGAATCTACTTGCCAAAACAAACCCAGAATCTATATGATCACAACTACAAAACACTTCTCACACAAATAAAAACAGATCTAAATAGTTGGAAAAATATCAATTGCTCGTGGCTGGGTCGAGCAAATATAATAAAAATGACAATTTTACCCAAACTAAACTATATATTTAGTGCCATTCCAATCAATTTACAAAAAAACTACTTTGTAGAGTTAGACAAAATAATAACAAAATTTATTTGGAAAAACAAACGGTCTAGAATATCAAGGGAATTAATGAAAAGAAATGCTAGGGAAGGTGGACTAGCTATGCCAGATCTTAATCTGTATTATACAGCAGCAGTCATCAAAACTGCTTGGTACTGGCCGAGGTGTAGAGTAGTGGGTCAATGGAATAGATTAGGCGCAGGAGACCCAGCAGTTAATGAATATAGCAATCTATTGTTCGATAAACCCAAAGACCCCAGTTTTTGGGATAAGAATGCACTATTTGACAAAAACTGCTGGTAAAACTGGAATACAGTATGGCAGAAAGTGGGCATAGATCACTATCTAACACCATATACCAAAATCAAGTCTAAATGGGTGCATGATCTAGGTGTAAAGGATGATACTGTAAGCAATTTGGGAAAGCAAGGAATAGTTTACCTGACAGATCTGTGGAGAGGGTAAGATTTTAGGACCAAACAAAAATTAGAGAGCGTTATAAAACGCAAAATGGATAATTTTGATTACATTAAATTGAAAAGCTTCTGCACAAACAAAGCCAATGTAACCAAGATCAAGAGGGAGGTGGGAAATTGGGAAAGAATTTTTACAACTTGTGTCTCTGATAAAGGACTCATTTCTAAAATTTATAAAGAACTGAGCCAAATCTATATGAATACAAGTCATTCCCCAATTGAGAAATGGTCAAAGGATATGAATAGGAAGTTTTTAGAGAAAGAAATTAAAGATATCTATAAGCATATGAAGAAATGCTCTAAATCACTATTAATTAGAGAAATGCAAATCAAAACAACTCTGAGATACCACATCTCTCCAGTCAGATTGGCTAAGATGACAAAACAAGAAAGTGACAAATGCTGGAGAGGATGTGGGCAAATTGGAACGCTAATACATTGCTGGTGGTGTTGTGAACTTATCCAACCATTCTGGAGAGCAATCTGGAATTATGCCCAAAGGATTATAAATAATTTCATACCCTTTGACCCAGCCATACCACTTCTAGGGTTATATCCCAAAGAGATCATAGAAGTGGGAGGAAGACCCATATGTACAAAAATATTTTTAGCAGCCCTTTTGTGGTTGCAAAGAATTGGAAACTAAAGGGGTGCCCATCAATTGGGGAATGGCTAAACAAGTTGTGGTATATGAATGTAATGGAATTTTATTGTGCTATAAGAAACGAGGAGGTGACGGATTTCATAATTACCTGGAGAGACTTATACAAACTGATGCTGAGCGAGAAGAGTAGAATCAGAAGAAATTTGTATACAATCACAGACATACCATATCTGTGACGACCAACTATGACAGACTGGACTCTTTTCAGCAATGCAGTGATATAAGTTAAACCCGAATGACTCAAGAAAGTGAGAAATGCGCCATCCAGAGATATAACTAGAAAGAACTGAGCCTGAATCCTGATGGAAGCAAACTAAATGATCTTGTTCTTCTCATTGTTTGGTTTTATTTCTTCCTTACCATCTTTCATCCCACCTAGTACAATATGCCTTTGTAATTGGAATAATGTCTAATATGAATGCATCTGCAGACCCTATACTGTACTATATGCTGTCATGAGGGGAGGGGGGAGGGAAGTAAAGGAAATTTGAAAATTAAGGAACTATGGAACTGAATCTTGTTAACTGAAACTAAACTAATAAATTAATAATAAAAAAAAAGAAAGTCTTCTATTCCACTGAATGACCATATTTTCCCCTGAAAAAAATACTCAGTTTTGCTGGGTAAGTGACCCTTGGGTTCATTCCCAGCTCTTTTGCCCTCTGGAATATCATATTCTATGCCCTTCTATCCCTCAGTGTAGAAGCTGCCAGGTCCTGTGCTAATCTGATTGTGTTTCCACAATATTGAAATTGTTTCTTCCTGGCTGATTGTAGTATTTTTTCCTTGATCTGGGGATTCTGGAACCTGGCTTATAATATTACTGGGAGTTTTCTTTTCGGGATCTTTTTCAGGAGGTGATCTGTGGATTCTTTCAACCTCTATTTTGCCCTCTGGATCTAAAACATCAGGGTGATTTTCCTTGAGAATTTCTTGAAGGGTGATTTCTAGGTTCTTTCTTTGATCATGGCTTTCAGGTAGTCCAATAATTTTTAAATTGTCTCTCCTGGATCTATTTTCCAAGTCAGAGGTTTTTCCCATGAGATATTTCACATTGCCTTCTAATCTTTCATTTGTTTGGATCTGCTTAACAGCATCTTGATTTCTCATAAAGTCATTAGCTTCCATTTGCTCCAGTCTAACTCTGAGTGAATGAATCTCCTCAGTGAACTTTTGAGATTCTTTTTCCATCTGGCAAATTCGACTTTTTAAGGCATTCTTCTCTTCATTGCTCTTTTGGGCCTCCTTTGCCATTTGAGTTAGTCTATTTTTTAAGGTGTTGTTTTCCTCAGTCATGCTGTTGACCCTCATTTCATACTTTTCCTGCATCCCTCTCATTTCTCTTCCCAATTTTTCCTCTACTTCTCTTATTTGATTTTTAAAGTCCTTCTTAAGGTCCTCTATGGCCTGTAACCTGCTCATATTTTCCTTTGGGGCTTTTGGTGCAGGATTTCTGACCTCACAGTCCTCTGACTCTTCCATGCTTCAATCCTCTTTGCCCCCAAAGTAGGACTCTAAGGTTGCATTTTTCTGTTTAATTTGTTTCCCTTGCCTTGGCATGTTGCCACTTAATTACTTGACTTTTGGGCATGTTGCCACACTATGGCTCTGCCACCAGACAGGGGAACTTTTGTCCCGAACGTGTGGGGGACAACTTCCGTTTCTGGCAAGCTGGAAACCCACCCACAACCTCCAACCCAGATCACAATCCAGATCCAGGGAGGTTAAAGCAAGAGGGATTACCCCCCAAGACTGATTGCTGGATCTCCCTACAGTTCGCAGGCCAGGAACTGGAGCTGCCTCTGAAAACTACAAAATGGAGTGTCTCCTCAGTGTCTTCTAGCCCCCAGGGGAGGAAGCCAACGCATTCCCCAAGTACTGGTCCCAAAGTCCATAGTGCCCTAACCTCTCCCTTTGTCCTAGGCATGTCTATGTTGATAATTCTGGAATCACCACAGCTGCTGGTGTTCTGGGGTCTCTCCAGCCGGCTGCTGGCCCTGCAGCCCTGGGGCTAAAATTGGGACTCAGGCAGACCTGTGCTCAGCTCCCTGCACACTGCCCTGCATGCTGCCAGCTCCCAGAGCACTGCGCTAGTCCTTCCTGCAGGGCTGCTGGGCTGTCCTCAGCGGGAGGTTAGCTTCTCTGTGTTGTTCTGTGGGTGCTTGGGCTCCAGAAGTTGTTTAGAGTCCCCTTTTACATAGTTTCAAGGTGATCTGGGGGGAGAGAGGCTTGGACGTGCTGTTTCTACTCCGCCATCTTGGCTCCGCCCCCTTCCACAAGATTTTTAGTTACAAAATTTCAACCCATCTTTCCCCTACTCACCACCCCAAAAACAATGATCCCACTGTATATCCCCCTCCCCTAATCTACTCTCTCCTATACCCTCCCCCATCCGTTTTCTAACTTTCCAGTAGGGCAAGAAGGATCTCTATAACCCAGTGCCTGTATATCCTATTTCCCAGTTGCATGCAAAATAATAATAATAATATATTTTTAAACATTTGATTTTAAAAATTTGAATTCCAGATTCTTTCCCTTCCTCCCTCATCACCCACACTTACTGGGAAGATAAGCAATTCAATATAGGTTGTACATGTGTAGCTACACAAAATATTTCCATCGTGGATATACTGTGAAACACTGACAGTATTTCCCTCCATCCTATCCTGCCCCCTACTTGTTCTATTCTATACTTTGATCCAGTCCCTTTTCAAAAGTATACTTCTAATTTCCCTTACCCCCAACCTGCCAACTCCTCCATCATCCTCTGTCTTATCCCTATCCCCTCTCTCATCCCCTTCCCCCCAAATTCAACGAGAGTAAGGTTGACCCATTCCCTTTGGCCTTCTTGTTCTTCACCTCCATTATAACAGTTTTCCCTTGCCTCTTCTATATGAGATAATTTACCCCATTCTCTCTCTCCCCATCTAGTCTCATTATATTCCTCTCTCACCTCTCAATTTCACCTTTTACGTATCATCCCTTCCTATTTAATTGTTCCTGTGCTCTCTGTCTATGTATACCTATAGATACACACACACACACACACACAAACATACTCATGTATATATTCATATGTCCATATACCCTCCTATATAGACATATATATGGGTGGACCCAAAATGGAGGAACAGAAGCAGTAACTTTTCTAAGCTCCTCTGTGAATCCCATCATTAAACTTTAAAAAGTGAATCCGAACAGATTTTAGAGTGACAGAATCTACTGGGAGACAGACCGTGGCAGAATCCAGCCCAGGAAAGTGCCAAGAGCGGTCTGGGCAGGGGGAACCCGGAGCATGTGGGGGCTGTACCAGTATGAATGAGTGAGCAGACTACAGCAGAGTGAGAAGGAGCCCCAGGCAGCAATCTCACCCACACCAAGGGGGATTCACAGCCATCTCACTAATGTCTCACCATGGGACAGGAGGATCCTCAGAGCTGGTAAGAGAAAGCCCAGGGCCCACAGCAGAGATAGCAGCTTCTTCTGGGGCTATCTGCCCACAGCTTGGAAGTTTAAAAATCACCTACTTAGTTTTACAGAAGGCAAGATGGCAAAGTAAACTCTAGCTGCTCCAATTCCCCCTCCCTGACCTCGAAAACCCAGAGAAAAATGGGTAAAATCCTGAAATAGGGGATATGGCCTCAGGCTTATGAGTCACAGAGAAAGGGCATGACTGAGGCAGTAAGGAGTCTGAACTGAAGGGCAAGCGGAGTCCCAACAAACCCCACCTCACCTGACTAGCAAGAAGTCCCCAAGCCCAGGGTGGTAGAGCCAGCAAGCACTAACAACAAAGAAGCCCAGGTGGATCTTAGCATCACCAGGGGACTCTACAGAGACCAGCTCTGCCAGCCACCAGCTGCTGAGCCTTCCTGAGCTGTAGCACAAGGGCATAGAGGTGGAAATAAAAAGCTGCCAGACTACCCCTCCCCAACAGGTTACTCTGTGAGCCTCAGGGTAATGCAGGGGAAACAAGAGAATCCTGGCCTTGCCCTCACTCTAGACACCCAGAGGCTACAGCACACAAAGTCAACAACCAGGCCCTCAGCTCTCAGCATGAGAAATTAGGAAATCCTAATGGGAAAGAAGGGAGCTGAGAAGGAGAAGGGAAAGGCAAGAAAATCGATCCAACCTTATTATAGCAAGCAAGAACAACCAAATACAGAGGACAACATGGACTCTATACTCACACCTGAGGCCACAGAAGGAAATATGAACTGGTCTCAAGCCCAAAAAGCATTCCTGGAGGAGCTCAAGAAAGATTTTAAAAGCCAAATTAGAGAGGTAGAAGGTAAATTTAAATCTACAGTGACCAAATTAGAAAAAAGTCTCACTGAAGAAAACAAATCCTTAAAAAGTAAAATTTATGAACTGGAGAAAATACCTCTTTTAAATGACCTTCAAAAACTAACTGAAGAGAATAATTCACTAAAAATTAAAATCAGTCAAATTGAAGCCCAGGACTCTATGGTGCACCAAGAGTCAATCAAGCAAAACATGAAGATTGAAAAAGTATAAGAAAGTGTAAAATATCTCACTGGGAAAACAACTGACCTGGAGCACAGATCCAGGAAAGATAACTTAAGAATTATTGGTCTACTGGAAAGCCATGATGAAAAAAGCAGCCTGGACAACATCCTCTAAGAGATTATCAAAGAAAACTGTCCTGAAGTCCTAGAATAAGAAAGGTAAAATGGTTATTGAAAGAATTCACCAATGTCCTCCTGAAAGAGATCCCAAACTGAAAACTCCAAGAAACATAATAGCCAAATTCCAGAATTACAAGATTAAGGAGAAAATACTGCAAGCAGCCAAAAAGAAACAATTCAAATATCGTGGAACTACAGTCAGGATTACACAGGACCTAGCATCTTCTATATTAAAAGATCAGAGGTATTGGAATTTTGTATTTTATAAGTCAAAAGAGCTAGGACTGCAGCCAAGGATTAACTACCTGGAAAAACTGAGCATAATGTTTCAGGCAAGGAGATGGTCATTTAATGAAATTGGGCACTTTCAGACTTTGCTGATGAAAAAGCCAGAGCTCAATGGAAAATTTGATCTCCAATTTCAAGACTGAAGAAAGACATAAAAAGGTAAACAAGGAAAACACACACTTACATATATACACATGCACACACACACACACACACTCATGCAAATAACTTTGGATGCAATAAGAGCAAACTGTTTACATCCCTATATGAGAAGCTGATAACTGTCAATATGGAAATTTATATAGTTATCATGACCTTTAAAAGGGATATACATAGGTAGAGAGTGTGGGTATAAATGAACTAATTTGATGATAAAAAACCTTATTAATGAGTTCAAAGGGACTGTAATGGGATAAAAGGAAAGGATGAGGAAGATAAAGGTAAATTATGCCATATGAAGATGCATAAAAACATATTATAGCAGAGGGGAAGGAAACAGAGATCAACATCATTTGAACATTTATTCTCATTCGTTCTGATTCAAAGATGGATCAGCATAATCAGTTAAGATTCTAATGTGAAAAGACAAAAAAACTCATCAAATCGAGGGAAGTAGAGGAGGGAGAGGAGCATTGTATGAAATCTACTCTTATTGGTTTGAGGCCAAAGAGGGAATAACATACTCTGAGAAGTATAAAAATCCATTGGGCCCTATAGGCAGTAGGAGAGGTGGGGGGTGGGGTTAAGGAGGGGAGTTAGAAGGGAGGGAAATAGTAGTAAAGGGAAAGGGTAGGTAAAGAAGGGAAGTCACAGGGAGGGAATACCGAGGGAGGAGGTGGTCAAAAGAAAAACCCTTAAGGAGGGGAAGGGAGAAGGAAGAAACCAAAACACAAACAGGAGAGGGAATAGGATGGAGGGAAAGAGACATATAATAATCATTACTGTGAATGTGAATGGGATGAAATCTCCCATAAAAGGGGGGTAGAGAACAGAATGGATTAAAAACCATAAGCCAAAAATATGATGTCTACAAGAAAAACATTTGAAATAAGGGGATACTAAAGGGTGAAAGGAAAAGGCAGAGCCCAGCCCAGCATGAGCCCACAGTTTTAGCCTCAAGGCAGCCTGACCAGACTTGGCTACAGGGATGTCTGGAGAGTGAATCACAAGCAGTTGTGGTAGTTGCCAGAATTATCAACCCATAAATGCCAAAGGCAAAGTGAGAGGTCAGTGGACACTGGGAACAGGGAGTCAGGGAGTGTGGTTTGGCCTCTGCCCCTGGACCAAGACGCAGCTGAGGTGCAGCTGCCATGGCCATGTGACTACTTCAAAGCTCCTGGCCTACAGATTGCAGGTGAAGCAAGTGACCAGTCAGAGGGGAAATCACTCTTGCTATAACCTGCTTGGATACGGTTTGCAGTCTTGGGTGGAGGTCCTGAGGTGTGTGACCAGTGTGCCCAGAGCATGTGAAATCTTCAGAGAGGGCAGCCAACTAATAGCTCCTGCAGCTTAGAAAACCCCATTTAGGGGGCGGAACCAAGATGGCGGAGTAGAAACAGCATGTCCAAGGCTCTCTCCCCCCAGATCACCTCCAAACCATGTAAAAGGGGACACCGAACAATTTCTGGAGCCCCAGCACCCACAGAATGACACAGAGAAGCTAACCCCCCGCTGAGGACAGCTCAGCAGCCCTGCAGGAAGGGCCAGAGCAGCACTCTGGGAGACGACAGCCCAGTGTGCAGAGAGCTGAAGCCAGGTCCACATGAGCCGCGGTTTTAGATCCTGGGAGGCAGGGCTAGCAGCCCGCTGGAGGGACCCCAGAACACCAGCAGCTGTGGCAATTCCAAAATTATCAACACAGACATGGCTAGGACAAAGTGAGAGGTTAGTGCCCTATGGATTTTGGGAGCAGTATTTGGGGAACGTGTTGACTTATTCACCTAGGGGCTAGAAGCCGCTGAGGAGACATGCCATTTTGCAGTATCAGTGGCAGCTCTAGCTCCTGGCCTGCAAACTGTAGGGAGATCCAGCTATCAGTCTTGGGGGGGGGGGTAATTGCTCTTGCTTTAACCTCCCTGGATCTGGATTGTGGTCTGGGGTGGAGGTCGTGGTCTGGGTATCCAGCTAGCCAGAACTGGAAGTTTTGAAGACCCCAGCTTTGGGAAAGAAGCTCCCCTATCTGGTGGCAGAGTCCTACTGTGGCAACAAGCCCAAAAGTCAAGTAATTAAGTGGCAACATGCTGAGGCAAAGGAAACAAAATAAACAGAAAAATGCAACATTAGATTCCTATTTGGGGGGCAAAGAGGATCGAAGCAGGGAACAGGAGGTCAGAAATCATGCTCCAAAAGCCCCAAAAGGAAAATGAGCAGGTTACAGGCCATAGAGGACCTTAAGAAGGATTTTAAAAATCAAATAAGAGAAATGGAGGAAAAATTGGGAAGAGAAATGAGAAGGATGCAGGAAAAGTATGAAATGAGAGTCAACAGCCTGACTGAGGAAAATAACACCTTAAAAATAGACTGACAAAGGAGGCCCAAAAGGGCAATGAGGAGAAGAATGCCTTAAAAAGCCAAATTTGCCAGATGGAAAAAGAATCTCAAAAGCTCACTGACAAGATTCATTCCTTCAGAGTTAGACTGGTGCAAATGGAAACTAATGACTTTATAAGAAATGAAGATGCTGTTAAACAGATCCAAACAAATGAAAGACTAGAGGGCAATGTGAAATATCTCATGGGAAAAACCACTGACCTGGAAAATAGATCCAGGAGAGATAATTTAAAAATTATTGGACTACCTGAAAGCCATGATCAAAGAAAAAACCTAGAAATCCCCCTTCAAGAAATTCTCAAGGAAAATTGCCCCGATGTTTTAGATCCAGAGGGAAAAATAGAGGTTGAAAGAATTCACAGATCACCTCCTGAAAAAGATCCCGAAAAGAAAACTCCCAGGAATATTATAGCCAGGTTCCAGAATCCCCAGATCAAGGAGAAAATACTACAAGTAGCCAGGAAGAAACAATTTCAATATTGTGGAAACACATTCAAAATAGCACAGGAACTGGCAGCTTCTACACTGAGGGATAGAAGGGCATGGAATATGATATTCCAGAGGGCAAAAGAGCTGGGAATGAACCCAAGGGTCACCTACCCAACAAAACTGAGTATTTTGATTCAGGGGAAAATATGGTCATTCAGTGGAATAGAGGATTTTCAAGCATTCTTGAAGAAAAAACCAGAGTTGAATAGAAAATTTGACATCCAGACACAAGAAGCAAGAGATTCCTGAGAAGGTAATCAGGGAAAAGAAATCAAAAGGAACTTATCAAAGTTCAACTATTTACACTCTACATGGAAAAACAATAACTGTGGGTGATGAAACCTTTCTCAGTATGAAAATAATGGAAGAAGGATATATGGTCATATGAATACATATGTGAATGTGTGTATATATGTTTACAGTTATACGTGGATAGTGGGCATATGTTGAATTTGGTGGGAAGGGATGATACATAAGGGTTGAATTTATGAGGTGAGAAAGGAAAGTGGCAAGAGGAGATGGGGAGAGACAGGGTAGGATAAACTATCTCATGTAGAAGAAGCAAGGGGAAGTGGTTGCAGGGGAGGGCAACAACAGGAAGGCAAAAAGGCAAACCTTATTTTCATTAAATTTGGCTCAGGCAGAGAATGACATACATACTAAATGGTATATCTCACCCTACAGGAGAGTGGAGAGAGGTAGATGAGGGGGGAGGATGATTGAATGGGCGGGCAGGCTGAGGGGGAGGGAAGTTAGAAGCACCCACTTTTGAAAGGGGATAGAATCAAAGTGGGTAGTGGACCAAGTCGGCGTTGGGATAGGAGGGAGGCAAATGTAGTCAGTCTTTTACAATTTATGTACCATAGTAATGCTTTGCATAGCTATACATGTACAACATATACTGAGTTGCTTATCATCCCAGTGGGAGTGGGTGGCAGGGGAGGAGGGGAATGTGTCTGGAATTTGAAGTTTTAAAATCAAATGTTTTTAAAATACATAAATACTATGATTAATACTATTTTGCTTATATTTAGGAGATAAGATGTACAGGCATTGGGGCACGGGGATTCCCCTTGCCCCACTGGAAAAGTCGAAGGGTGTATGGGTGAAAAGATGGGAGAGAGTAAATTAGATGAGGGGATATCCTGTGGGATTACTATTCTGGGGTTGTGGGTAGGGGAAAAATGGAGATAAAATTGTAACACAAAATCTGGCAGAAATGAATAGTGTAAACCAGAAGTTAATAAAGCATTTGGAAATATAAAAAAGACTCCATAAATATCAAAACATATATAGAACCACTTTTCAGGGTACTAATGAACTGGAACCCAAGTGACTGCCCAGCAAATGGGGAATGATTGACACATTATGGTTTTTAAATGTGATAAAATATGATTAGAATAATTATGAAGAATTTAGAAAAAAACATTCAAAGACTTGTATGAACTGATTCAGAACAAAGAAAGTAGAAGTAGGAGAAGAACGTGTGCAATGATTTCAATTCTGCAAATGAAACAATAATAAAACACACCAGAATTAAAATGAAATGTAATCACCACTTTTGATTCTAGAGGAGTAACGACAAAACACACTTCTCTTGTCTCAGTGGAGCAGTGGTGGACCATGAAGATGAAATATAGAATATGCTACCTGACAATCACTGTGTGTGTTGGTTCTGCTTAACTGTCTTTGTTAGAAAGGGAGAATTCTGGGGGTTGGGTGAGGTGCAGAGCAGAATATTAAGAAATGACTGTTGTATAAAAGAGAAGGCATCAAAATACTTATTGAAACTTTTAAAAACTTTTTTTTAAAAGACCTGCTAAAAATATAAAGAATTATGGCATAAAGTGAGGTTAGAATATCTTTCACATGAAATACCGCAATTAATTACAAAGTGATAAATGATCTAAATGTAAAAAAAATATATACCATAAAAACAAATGGGAAGAGATTCAGAGATATGGATATGGGAAAATTGTTGACTAGCTAGAATATAGAGGAATTTATAAAAGACAACACAGAAGAGTGGTGTCAGACTCCTATAGAATCAAGGGCCCCTAAACTACATAAAGATTGCTGGGGGGTGACATACTGACTTATAAAACAACATATTTGCATTACCTATGTTCTATTATATTTTTATCTATTTTGTCAAATATTTCTCAATTACATTTTAATTTGATTTGGGCCATACCCTACTGACTTAGAAAATCACATATTTGCATTAACTATATTCTACTGTATTTTTATTTATTCTGTCAAATATTTCCCAACTATATTTTAATTTGATTTGGGCCATACCATGTGTTTGACACCCCTGATGAATGGTATTTTAATTATATTTTAAAAAGCGTTTGCATAAATTACCAATAAAACTAAAATAAGATGAAAATAAATGGAATGGTGAAAGTTGTTATGTTCAACCATCACTGATAAAAAGTGACATAAAGAATATACAGGGGAGCAGGTTGGTGGTGCAGTGAATAGAGCATTGGCCCTGGAGTCAGGAGGACTTGAGTTCTAATCTGACTTCAGACACTTAACATTTACTAGCTATGTGACCTTGGGGAAGTCAGTTAGCCCCAAGTGCCCCTCCAAAAAGCAAATATATATATATATATATATATATATATATATATATATATATATATATATGGAGTTGATAGTAATCTATAGGGTTAAAAGTCATTCCTCAATAGATAAGTGATCAAAAGAAATAAATGTTTTGAGAATAGCAGGAACTGCAACATCTAAACAAGTGCTCAACATTGCTCGTAATGAGAGAAATGTAAATTAAAACAACTCTGAGATAATCTATTAAACTGATAAAGGAGATAAAAGATGAAAAAATTCCATGTTGGAGGAACTATAGGAAGATCAGTATGCTAATTAAATGCTGGTGAAGTTTGAATTATTCAAACTATTTCTGAAACCACAAAAGTTAAGTTTAGCTAAACCAAAAAAGTTAGAAAATTAGGTATGCCCTCCAATCCAGTGACTCCAATTTTTTGACTGATATTATAACCATTTATTGAAAGGAATAAATGATCCATCCATGTTACTGATAATAGCATTGTTTATTATAGCAAATGACTGGAAACAAAGTTTTGGACAATAGTTGAAGAAATTGAGGTATATGAATATAATGTGATATTATTAAAATATAAGGAACTATAAATATGAATAATTCAAATAAATATAGTAGAATTGTATGATATAATGGAAATTGACAAAAGCAGAACCAAAAGGACAATATACAAAACTAGAATTATGTAAATGAGGATAATATTAAATGACAACAAAACCCAAATCCAATATGATGAAAAATATTGACAATAACCGATTGGCATTAAAAAACACATCCTTGACATATGACCTGGGAAAGTCCACCTTTTTAGCCAGTTTCCTCATTTGTAAGATCATTATAATAATGTCAGTAGCATTGAGTTGTTGGAAGACTCAAATGAGAATACATTTAGAGTTCTTTGATAATTTTAAAGGGCTATATGCATTTCAGCTATTAATTAAATTTAATTTATAGAAATTTATATGCTATATAAATGTAATATATAAATAAAATAATCTAATCGTATTTACATAACATATAAAATTAATTAAATTAATAAAAGTATATACAATAAATATATAAAATATGACAAATAAGTTAAATAAATAAAATATTACTATTTCAATAAACAGTAAAGTACAAAAGTGTAAGGATGCATGCATGTATAATTAGTCATGATCTCTCCTTTAACTATTTTCTGGGAGTGCACTTTGGAAATTACTTTGTAGAGTTTTTCTGCTGTGTTGAAACGAAATTTGTCAAAGAAAGAAGGAAGAAAGAAAAGCACTAAAATTTATGCATGATTATGATTGGTGATTTTGTTGCGGTCTTAAAAGGTGTCCTCCCTAGGATGGCATAGCACAGGCTGGCATTATGGGAAACAGTAGCTCAGGATGTACATGCCTATCTTTTATCTGGAGTAAATTCAAGAGCTCAGCATAAGTGCCAGACCAATGGTAATGGAGTCAACACAGGACTCAGACCCTGATGAATCTGTCTATGAACTACTGGCCTCCACAGTAGAAAAGATACCACTGATCCAAAAAGGGATAAATGCTTTCCATATTTTAAAAATAGTACTGGATGCAAATTCTTCAGGCAATAGGCCAGTGAGATTAATTTCCATTCCTGGCATGATTCTAGAATACATTAACATAAAAATTACTTGTGAGTACTTAGAAAAGAAAGAGATGTGTGATGGCCCAACATAAATTGATCAAGGTTAAGTCACATGAGACTAGGTTCATTTCTGTTTGTGACAGGTTTGCTAGACTGGAAGTTAAGAGGATTGATAACTCATATCTATATATCACCTTAAGGTTTTCAAAGTTCTATCTTCACAATAGCCCTGTGAGGGAGGCAATACAAATGTTATCATACCCATTTTACCGACGAGGGAATTTGAGTTTCTGTAGTTAAGTGAGTTGACCATGGTCACAAAGCTAATAAATGTCTGAAACAAGAATCAAGCTCTAGTCTCATGAGTCCAAGTTTAACAAGCTTTCTGTTGCCACTCAATGTTATGAGTAGAACTGTGAGTATAGCTGTATTTCAGTAAGAGATTACACAAAGTTGTTCATTTTAGATAAGATGAATAGGTGGCAGTTAGGTGATTTTAAATTAAGGAGAATTAGAACTGGTTGAACAGCCAGAAACAATTTACTACTCCCTCTCAGTTTCCTCATTTGTACAATGAGAATTCCTGAAGTCCCTTCTAGCTCTTAATCTATAATACTATGATCTTATAATTTTGCAGCAAGGTCTCTAGCAGAGTGCCACAGGATTCTGACCTTGGTCTTGTGCTACTTAAAAAAATCGTCAACTTAGACAATGATATATGGAGCATCCTCAATGAATTTATGAATGACATTAAGCTGGAAGGGATAGCTGATCTGGTGAAAGATGGAATTCTGGAAAAAAAGTTCAAATCCAACAAGGTGAAATTTAGTAGGCATAAATGTAAAAACCTATACCTAGGTTAAAAAATCAATTGCATAAGCATTATTAAAATTATAAAAAATAAAGTCCTGAAAATCTTAGTGGAGTTCCAATGAATACATGAGTCAGCAGTATGATATGGAAAATAAATACATTAATGTAATCTAAGGTTGTATTAAGAGTAATTCCTTACATAGAATAAGGGACAGTATAGCTCCAGTGCCCTGGTCAGACAACATCTAGATTATTATGCACAGATCTGGGTGTAACATTCAATGGATATGCTCCCTTGGTGATATGTGATAGAATACTCTCCCCAAACCAACTTCAGAGAAGGCACAGAGATCCTCTGACTGCATCTTATCAGCCATGGTAACTCTTTTAATTAGCTGCTGATTTAGAACTCTGGATATTCTAAAGTGGCAATCACTGGCCCATTAAGTCTTTCTTTCTTGCTTTTCTCAAAGTAAAAAGAAAATGGAGCTCTAGTGGGCAGATGAGAGAATACCCTTCCTCCTCCTGGGTCATTAAGCACTAGCTCATTGCCTCCTAGGCAGACCCTGTGATTGGTAAAGGACCACCTCCCATTTAGTTGGAAATAGGGCTTTGTCGTCTCTTGAAAGGAAGATAGCATCTTCCCCTTCCTAAGTATTAAATCCCAGAGTATTTATGTCAGACAAAAAGGAACAGAAGCAGAACATAGAGGGAAAGAGTCTCCCATAGACAGAGAAATTGAAGAGAAGCATCCACTTAGTACTTACTGATTGGGCTTTATTGAGTGGAGGTGAAACAAAAACTAACTAATGAGCAGCCCTATTGCAAATGTCTGAAAGAGGTTTTAAGACTAGATTCTCAAATAACTTGCAAAGATTTGTTGTATACCTGATTCATATTTCTACTCTGGGTATCTTTTTATTTTCTTTCCCTCTGTCCAGTGGGAAAGACCCCTTAGTCTAATCTAGAGCCAAAAATAGAATGATTTCTCAGAAGTCTGAAGTGGGGTAGAACTGAAGCCATGGCAGATCTGTTTCTTTACTAAGGAGACAGGCAAACCTAGATCAATGAACCCAGGGCAAGCCATGAGGGCAGGTAAAGGACATGGATTGGCAAAAGTTACCAACCCTTGAGGCCTCTAACAAGCCATGCCTATATAGTGATTATTCTAAATGAAGAAGGATACTAACAGACCTGAGAATGTCCTATTTTGGATGAGATACAGTTAAAGGAATGTTCAGTATTTTGTCTTTAGCTTCTTGACTTTTAAAAATCACAAGTAAACTGTTAATTCATACCAGAATTTTAAAAAAAATGTTGTGGTATTATTTCAATGATTATTGGAAGGAACTAACCTGAGGAACAAACAGTGTACAAACGATGGAAAGAATTTGATGAACTTCACATTGAGTACCACTGCTGAAAATCTCTAAAATTAAAATTTTCTTTTCTTTTCTTTTCTTTTTTTTTTTTTTTGCTTTTTGGAGGGCAATTGGGATTAAGTAACTTGCCCAAGGTCATACAGCTAGGTTTTTATTTGTGTGTACGTTAAGTGTCTGAGACCGGATCTGAACTCAGGTCCTTCTGACTCTAGGGCCAAAGCTCTACTCACTGCACCACCAAATTAAAATTTTCTTTATCCCTTATTATTAATGTTAGAATATTGGCTCCCAATAAATGGAATGCTCACATCATCAAAATAAAAAACAATCTTCCATAGTAGTAGCTTGGGGTTAAAACATCTGTCAGTCACTGATATCTAGAGCTGTCATCTCAGGCCAAGGGGGGAATATCTGACTGCTTATAGCTGCCAAGGTATATTAGGCCATCTTTTGACCCTTTTTCAGATGAATGCATAGTTGGATTAACAAATCTTTGTGAATTAGCTAGTGGTACAAAATGTTAAGTGCCATGAGTTTAAAGTCAACCTATAATTTGTGTTTAAGATTACTAGTCTTTATAATTCAACTGTGTTGTTCTCTGTTCCCAAAGATATTCTGCCCCTCAGGCAAAGACACTGTCAGGAAATTGTCATTATGGTAGCTTTTAATTCCTAATGGAGAGGCAT
Organism: Gymnobelideus leadbeateri; assembly: GCA_011680675.1. Lineage (NCBI taxonomy): Eukaryota > Metazoa > Chordata > Mammalia > Diprotodontia > Petauridae > Gymnobelideus > Gymnobelideus leadbeateri. The sequence continues at coordinate 147,617 of WOXC01004103.1, forward strand.
TAAAATTCCAAATCAAAATGTAGTGCAGAAGAGGAGCTACTTCCATGAGAAAGCATTGTTTGCCTTGGGAGAACCCAAGCAGTCGCAGTAGATTCTCCAAAAAATTCTTGAAGCAAAGGCATACACACCATCAGAAAACTGGACTTATAACTAGAGCCATTGATTAAAGTCAAAATAATATTTTAGTGATGAAAACTGTTGAGTGAAAAATTGAATTTTCCACATGACTTCCCTAGTAGCTTTGATTAATTATATTGTGGAAAAATAATCACATTAATTAAGTGTTTTAATCTCTTTGGAAGACAGTTGCTATAGGATAGGTTCAATAAGAAGAGAAATGATAATGATGATTGTGTGTATTGATAAATTTTCTGTTTAGTACAGTATCAAAGAGAATGTTAATTTATTATTTTCTAAGTCAATACATGGCCACAGAGATTCGTTTCTATTTGAGTTGGATACCACTAGTCTATATCATTGTAGAGACCATTCAAATTGATGATGACATCACAGATAAATTGGAGAAGTGAGGTACTAGCCCACTTGAGATTTCTCTGGCATGCTTACCATTAATATACATTACTAATCACAGCTGATATTTTCTTGCTGACTATGATGATACTTGCATAGAAATATGTCAGTTTTGCTGGAGATGACACAAAGAATAACAATTCATTTAATAATAGGATCTTAAGAACCAAACATATCTTGCTGTCTGATTTCAGTTTCTAGTCAAAATGGAACCAACTGACCAAGTAGAGATTATTTGCTCCACTCTGGAAAACTGTCTGACAAAAAAAGCCTCTTTATGACTGACACTGAAATATTGCAAATCAGCCTGCAAGATACAATCTTCATATTTAACTATTAATTATTCACATGGACTCCAGATCCCAGTAGACAACTGAAGGAGATAAAAAAGTATTCATTGAAGAGCCAAGCAATAAATGGAAATGCTGACTTTTAGGCCACCATGAAATCATTTCCTAAAGAGTTACCAAAAGAGCAAGTTAAGTATTTAGCAAGTTGTCAACTGTGAAAGAATCAGCCACTCTCAGTCTCTGGTTGAATGATAGAACTAACATTTGAAGTAGTGGAATGCTAATATATGATTTTATCAAGAATAATACCATTCGTGTTTTTCACCAGATTTCTTTCTTGGCATCACGCTTTGCTTTACTATCTTCCCTTTTCGAATTATGATCACCTAATAATCTAATGCATAAGTAATTAGATTTTTCATTTTGAATTGAAGTAAAAGTTAAAAACCTTAATGTATATGTGTGTTAGAAAGTATCCTTCATAATTCTGTTACTTGTGTGTAAGACAAGAAAGAATTCTAGGGCTGGGGGAAATGTTGTAGGTGTTTGAAAGCACAAAGCACAAAGGACCTTGTACATGTGTGAATGAGCTTACATCCAGGCACCCTTGTCCTAAAGGATGAGAGAGTACTCAGTGAAATTCACTTTAGCTTTACATCAGACCAATAAAATGCAACTTTCAAGCAACCATATTTATTCCCCCCAGGTTAATTCAACAAATAATTTTTCAAGCTTCCTTTATGTACATGCCACTTTGTAGGGGCTACAGGAACACAAAGAGAAATAAGACAAAGAACTTTGCTGCAAGGAACTTATAATATAGTTGGGGAGACAAGGGAGTATATATTCAAGTGCCAAATGACTAGTGGAGACTTTAAAATTGTAAAGAAGGCTTCACAGAGGAGGTGAATTTTAACTTTACCTTAAAAGGTAAGTAGGATTTGGAAATTCAGGGAAGAGAGCAAAAAGCATTCCTGAAAAGGTGAATGGTTTGGTTGGTTGTTGTCCTTTCTTCTCTAAGAGGACCAAAATGACATCACTATGCTAGAGTCAAGTTTCAGAGTGACTGACTAGGGCTAATGTAATGGTAATGGGAATTTAAAGATCTTTTCTGCCCCTTGATAGGCTTAAATGAATTTGAGGACCTTACCCGATTTGAAAATATACTCTGCCCCCTAAAAGGTTGAATGTGGTCACATGGAACCTGTGGTGGGAGGCTTGATTTTCAGGAATGCCCACACTTTGTTACTTTGTGATTGGGCAGTGGGTCATGAGGGTTGTGATGTTCTCTGACTGTGAAGAAGGCTATATATAGCCTGATGTGAGGTTTTTCTTTGGGGTTCACTCATGGGAAGAGTTGTGTGATTTGACAAGATGAGGCTCTGGACAGCCATTGAGCCCCATCCCACATCTTTGAAAACACAGATGTTGGTGCTTCCCTTTCTGGCAACTAACTAGGTATGGTTGTAATGGTCATATAGCTGGAAACCCTGTCTGCTGGTCTGTTTCTCTGTATTTTTTGTCTGCTTGTAACTTCTGTTTGTATTCTCTGAAATTCAGGGTGCTGACCTCTCCCCCTGAACCAGGTAAATGATATATATTTGATTAAACTAAGATTTTAACCCTTTTTGAGTTGCTTTCCTTTATAAAAGTAAATCAAAGAACCTTGCTAGCAGCCATCCTGAATATGCAGGGTGCTTTCTGCTACAGCTAATCAGACCAATACGAGCTTGGAATGTTCTACCACAGGTCATGCACAAATAGTCTGTATGAACATTTGGAGTGGATACTCTAAATCTCCATATGCTGCATTTCCTGTAAATTGTTTCAATTATGCTTTGCTCATAGAGCACACCACCTTTTCTGATGTAGGCACACCATCCTGAGTGGTCCTGTGCCAGTGTCTCTGATGTTACACAATCAATTCCAATGCTCTTAAGAGAGACCTTCAGAGTGTCCTTGTACTGCTTCTTCTGACCACCATGTGAATGCTTGCTCTGTGTGAGTTCTCCATAATATAGTTGTTTTGGCAAGCATACATTTTGCATTTGAACAACATGGCCAGCCCATTGGAGTTGCGCTCTCTGAAGCAGAGTTTGAATGCTTGGCAGTTTAGTTTGAGAAAGGACCTCAATGTCTGGTACTTAATCCTGACAAGTGATCTTCTGAATCTTCCTAAGACAATTCAAAAAGAAGCGATTCAGTTTCCTGCTGGTATACTGTCCAAGTTTCACAGGCATACAACAATGAGGTCAGCACAACAGCTCTGTAGACCTTCAGTTTGGTAGTCAGTCTAATTCTCTCCAATACTTTCCTTTAGAAACTCCCAAACGCTGAGCTAGTTCCAGCAATGTGTGAGTCAACCTCATTATCAATAACAAAGACACAAAGGTGGCAATGCACAAAGTATGATATGAATGTTCAAGGGAAAACAAAACATTTAGACTGGCTGGAGTGTATGGGTCAAAATGGGGAATGACAGGAGATGAAAGTGAAAGGGTACACTGGGAAAATATCAATGAGATTCTGAAATGGCAAATTAAAGGATTTGGACTTGATCCCACAGAAGTGAGAACCACTGACCTTTCTGAGTAGGGTAAGAACCTGATAGAAAAGGTGATTTAATCAGTCTAAAATAGAGGAGAAGACAAGAAACCGCAGACAGGGGAATCATTTAGGACATTACTGCAAATATCTAGGTATGAGAAGATAGATCTGCTCATTTAAATTGCTTATCATTGTAATAGAGTAAGCCCTGCACAATTTCCAAATAGAAAAATTCCCTGACAGCAAGATTTTCTAGATTCATTTTAGATATGACAATGTAAAGATTGTACAAAGTTGTAGAACATTTATATTATCTCCTCAAAGACATCTGCATACATTTGAAAGTTGTCAGCCTTTCCATCTATGTTAGAAAAACAAAGTGGATAAAAGTCATATATAGTCCAGAAAATGATAATGTAGTTGGATAAGGAGCCATGGTCCCTGTTAAGAGTCACATTAACCTTGGACAGATAATGTAGTTGGGCAACTGAGCTAGCTCTTAATTAAATAGGAAGGAGGCAATAGACTCAATTCCATTTAGATGGGGGGAGGGCAGTGTGATACAGCAAAATGAATGCTGGATTTGGAATGAAACAACCTGAATTTGAATCCTGGTTCCACTATATTCTACCTATGTGACTGTAGGAAATTCACTATTACTTTTGGCACTTCAATTTCCTCATCTGTAAAATAGGGTTGATGTAAATGACTTCTAAGGTCCTTTCCAGTTCTACATATATGATCTAGTTCCTACCTATTTCCTCACCACACATCTACACTCCAGTCTTCATCCTCATCTTCCCTGTTCTGCCCTACATCCGCACCAGAAATGTGGACTAGGTCTGAGAAACCAAGTTCTGACTCATTCCCCTCTTCTCAGACTATTATGGTCTCCCCACTCCCTTTTTCTACTCCCCTTTATATGTTGTCTTCTCCCATGAGAATGTAAATTCCACTATGTCAAGAAATCTCTTACTTGTATTTGAATTCCCAAAACTTAGCAGAGTGACAGACACATGGCAAGTGCTTAAAGGCTCTTTCAAGTGATCTTTAAATTCCATAGGGCTTTCAATGATCTCAAGCACTCCCTGCTACGAACTTTTTTTGTGTGATTTTCAGAAGAATCAAAATTGCATGCAAACATGTTTGATAAACCCAAAGACTCCAGCTTCTAGGTTAAGAACTCACTATTTGACAAAAACTGCTGGGAAAACTGGAAAACAGTATGGCAGGAACTGGACATAGACCAATATCTCACATCATATACCAAACTAAAGTCAAAATGGGTGCGCAATTTAGATATAAAAGCTGATACTATAAGCAAACTGGGTGAACAAGGAATAGTTTACCTGTCAGATTTATGGAGAATAGAAGAATTTACAACCAAACAAGAGATGGAGAACATTAGGAAATGCGAAATTGGTAATTTTTAAATTTGAGAATTAAATTGAAAAGTTTTTGTACAAACAAAGCCAATGGAACCAAGATTAGGGGGGAAGTAGAAAAATTGGGAAAGAATTTTTACAACCAGAAAAAAAGATTTTTTACAACCTTTATCTCTGATAATGGTCTCATTTCTAAAATATATAGATAACTGAGTCAAATTTATAAGAATACAAGTCATTCCCCATTTGATAAATGGTCAAAGGACATGAACAGGCAGTTCAATAACAGAAGAAATTAAAGCTATCTATAGTCATATGAAAAAAATGCTCTAAATCACTACCGATTAGAGAAATGCAAATCAAAACAACTCTGAGGTACCACATCAAACCTGCCAGATTGGCTAACATGACAAAACAAGAAAATTATAAATGCTGGAGAAGATGTGGGAAAATTGACACATTAATGCAGTGTTGGTAGAGTTGTGAACTGATCCAACGATTTTAGAGAGCAATTTGGAACTATGCCCAAAGGGCTATAAAATACGCATACCTTTTAAACCAGCAATACCACTTCTAGGGCTGTATCCCAAAAAGGTCATACAAATGGGAAAAGGACCCATATGTACAAAAATATTCAAGCAGCTGCAAAAAGCAGCTCTTTTTGTATGACAAAGAACTGGAAACTAAAGGGGATGCCTATCAATTGGGGAATGGTTGAAAAAGTTGTGGTATATGAATGTACTGGAATACTATTGTCCTTTAAGAAATGATGAGCAGGCAGACTTCAGAAAAACCTGAAAAGACTTATATGAACTGATGTTGAACGAGGGGAGCAGAAGCAGGAGAACAGTGTACACAGTAATAGCCACAATGTGTGATAATTAACTTTGATAAACTTGGCTCTTCTCAGCAATACAAGGTTCTAAGACAACTCCAAAAGGCTCATGATGGAAAATGCTATCCACATCCAGAGAAAGAATTATGGAATCTGAATACAGATCGAAGCATATTATTTGCTTTCTCTTTTTGTTTTGTTTTGTTTTTTCTTCTTTTTCATGGTTCATTCTATATGTTATAATTCTTATTTGCAACATGTCTAATGTGGAAATATGTTTAATGTGAATGTATATGTATAGCCTATATCATATTGCACACCATCTTGGGGAGTGGGGATGGGAGGGAGGGGAAGAAAATTTAAAACTCAAAAGCTTGTGGAACTGAATGTTACAAACTAAAAATAAATAGATAATTTTTTAAAGAATCAAAATTGCAGCTCACCTGAAAGTACAATGGGAAGATACATAATTGTTATGTACATACTGCAGAATATTACAAACAATGTCTTGGACACAAGAAGTGAGAAATGCACATCATCAAGAAAGGAGATGGGCTGGCCAGGGAGAGAGAGGGGGTTAATTGTGAATCCAAGTGCTGAATTAGTATCTGTGAAATATTAAAAGAAGTAGAGGAAGGTCTTCTGGGGAGTGGAATGTATCCTTTTTGAAGAGTTTACAGAAGGTAAAGGAGTTATGACATATTCTAGTAGAAAGACCTCAAGCCAATGAAATAATGAATCCACTGCAATACTATGGTAGGGGGTGTGGGGAGAGGGAAATGGAGAAATTTAATAGCCATTGCTTCAAAACATAAATTAATCACAGGCATATAGATTTTGAACTGGAAGGGACTCAAGGGGACATCTACTTCAACCCTCTCACTTTGAAGAGGAAGAAACTGAAGCATGTGGATGTTAAGTGCCCAGGGTAACATAACTAGTAATAGGTTTTGAATATGGGTCTTCTGACACCAAATTCTGTACTCTTTCCAATGTATTATGTTCCTCTCAAACAAAACAAAAAGTATCTTCTATGTGTCAGGCATTGTTCTAAGTGCTAGAGACACAAAAAAAAACTGAAAAAAAAATGGCTGTCCTCTAGAAGCTTACATTCTAACAGGCAAGAGTGCATGTGTATGAGTGTATACACAGAGACATATACCAATATATATATACACACCTACATATATATACATACATATATGCATATATACATGTATAATATACTGTATATTAGATATTATTTGATTGATATTAGCAGCCATTCATGCATTACTATACCTTAGACCTACCATTCATAGTTGAGAAACAAGTTTCATAATACCAATATGAAAAGCATATGTATATCTGATAATTATATATATGTAAATATATATATTATGTATATAATATATATCCAAGTCTCTACAAGATACTTAGATACATAGTGTGGAGGACACTAGGAAGTGGGAGGGATAAAGTAAGGATTCCTGCAAAAGGTGATACTTGAGTTAAAATCTTGAAAGAAACCAAGGATTTCAGGGGGCAAAGGTTACATTTGAGCATTCATACATGGTGAATAGTCCTATAAAGGCAGTACAAAAGTGGGAGAGGGAGCATTTTATGTGAAGAATGTAGGCCAGTATGGTTGAATTACATGATTCATGGAGGGGACTAATATGTAAGAAAATTAGAAAAGTAGGAAAAGGCCAGGTTGTGAAGAGCTTTAAATACCAGATGGGGGAGTTTAAATTTGAGCCTAGAAGGGATAGGAAGCTACCAGAATTTATTGAATGGCAAGGAGGGGAACATGGTCAGACATGCTTTAGGAAAATAACTTCGGCAGCTGTGTGGAGGATGAATTGGAGTCGGGAGAGGCTTGAGGAAAGCAGACCAAACAGGAGTCAATACTCCACTTGGTGAATAATGAGGATTTCAGTATAGAGAAAGGGATATAAAAATGTTGTGGGGCTAGAAATAACAAGGTTTGGCATCTGATTGTATATGTAGAGTGAAAACAAGGAATCAATTATGATACCACAGTTGGGAACTTGGGGGACTGGAAGGATAATAGTTTCCTTGACTGTAATGGGGAAATGCAGAAAGCAGGTGAGTTTAGGGGGAAAGATAATGAGTTTTGGTTTTGACAGGTTGAATTTGAGATGATATCCCATTGGAAATATCTAGTAGGAAGTTCATGATGTGGTACTTAGGGGAAAAATTTGCAAAGGAACAATTAATAGGATTTGGTGATTAGATATGGGGTAAGAGTAGAGGGGCAGAAGAGAGGGTGTATTTCTCTTAGGCCCTCCCTTTTGCTGTGACTCCTGGGAGTTCAGAGTACTCAAATCAATAAACCAACAGATATTTATTAAGTGCCTACCATATGCCCAGTTCTGTGCTAGGCACTAGGGAGAGAGGAAGGAAGGAAGGAAGGGCTAAGTTCCTGAACTCATAGATTTTACATTGTAGGAGAGGATACTTGATTTTATTTAAGATACAGGGAATTAAGGGAGGACAGATGATTTAGGGAAGAAATGTTTTTGAGCTAACTTCAGACATTCAGAGCCTAAAATGATAGTAGTATATCCAAGTGAAAATGTCAATAGAGAAGCCCAGCATTTCAGAAATGGAAGTGGCTTAAAAATCAACTTCTTTCCATAACATGCCCTCAACAACTGATCATTCAGACTCCAAATGAAGAGTTCTAGTCAAGGGAAATTTACTACCCTCTAAGGCAATTCAGCCCACCTTTGGACAGTTCTAACTGTTCAGAATATTTTCTTACTGAGATGAAATCTGCCTTTATCCTTAACCCAATTCTAGTATTCTGCTCTGCCCCCACCTTCTCTAGCCAAGCAGAACAAGGCTAATCCCTCTTACACATGAGTAGATATTTGAAGCGGGCAAGTGAAGATATAGAACTAGAGTTTGGCCAGAAGGTCAAGACTGGAGACAGAGATTTGTGCATCATTCCCATAATAGTCAAAGGTTGACAGCAGAAAAGTTCCCTGAGGGAAAACATGTCAAGAGAGAAGAGCAAAGGGCCTTGGGGGAACTCCCCCAGTTAAAGGTTTACATGACAGAGAAAAATATCGTAGTTAGACTATTTTCCCCAGAAAATTAACCAGTTTTTAAATGATTTAACTGACTCTTTTGACATTTCATTAAGATTCAGAACCTTTATTTGGCATTTGAGAATTATGTGATCCTATTCACTCCTTATTCTAACTCCTAACCATTAATTTCCTTTTAGAGTATAGCAGAGAACTAGAGACATTCATCAGCTGAGAGAAAGGCAGGTTGTCTCAGTGTCTGAGCTCAGGATTGAGAGTCAGTCCTGGTCTGACACATTACTGTTTTCTCTCCACAAACATTTTGTTACTTACGTAAAATAATTAAGCCTCTCTTCCTTTCAGATTCCTACAGCTTAACAAAGAGATCACAATCCTTACAATATAAGGGTATGGTGAGGTTTTACTAATGTATATTTAAAATGTTTTGATAACCTACTCTGCCCTTAGAGCATGTTTACTTCAGGAGTGGTCCATTTGTACATGATCTTCATGTAGGTTATCTTCTTTTCATGGTGGTGTAAAGAAACTTGTTTCTTTTTTTTAATATTTGAAATATTTAATTTTAAAACTTCGAATTCCAGATTCATTCCCTTTCTCCCTTGTTAACCACTCTTGCTGGGAAGATAAGCAATACAGTATATGTTGTAAATGTATAGCTATGCAAAACATTACCATAGTAGATATATTGTAAAAGATTGGCTATATTTCCCTCCCACCTATCGCACCCCCCATTTGGTCCATTCCCTACTTTGATCCCATTCCTTTTCAAAAGTGGGTGCTTCCAACCTCCCTTTCCCCCAGCATGCCCTCCCTTCCATTATTCCCCTTCTCATTACCCCTCCCCCTACTCTCCTGCAGGGTGAGATATCCCATTTAGTATGTATGTCATTTTCTCCCTGAGCCAAATTCAATGAGAATATGGTTTTGCCTTTTTGCCTTCCTGTTCTTCCCCTCCCTTACAACCACTTCCCCTGGCCTCTTCTACATGATATAGTTCACCCCTTTCTGTCTCTCCCCATCTCCTCTCATTATATTCCTCTCTAACCTCTTAATTTCACCTTTTAAGTATCATCCCTTCCTATTAAATTCGACCTGTGCCCTCTATCTATGTATACCTGTAAACATATATACACACATTCACATATGTATTCATATGACCATATACACTTCTTCAACTATTTTCATACTGAGAAAGGTTTCATAAGTTAAAGTTATTGTTTTTCCATGTAGGAATGTAAATAGTTCAATTTTGATAAAGTTTCTTTTGATTTCTTTTCCCTGTTTAACTTCTCAAGCATCTCTTGCTTCTTGTGTCTGAATGTCAAATTTTCTATTCAACTCTGGTTTTTTCCTCAAGAATGCTTGAAAGTCCTCTGTTCCACTGAATGATCATATTTTCCCCTGAAACAAGATACTCAGTTTTGCTGGATATGTGATTCTTGGTTTTAATCCCAGGTCTTTTGACCTCTGGAATATCATATTCCATGCCCTTCCATCCCTCAGTGTAGAAGCTGCCAGGTCCTGGGCTAGTCTGATTGTGTTTCCACAATATTGAAATTGTTTCTTCCTGGCTGCTTGTAGTATTTTCTCCTTGATCTGGGAATTTAGGAACCTGGCTATAATATTCCTGGGAGTTTTCTTTTTGGGATCTTTTTCAGGAGGCAATCAGTGGATTCTTTCAACCTCTATTTTGCCCTCTGGATCTAAAACATCAGGGCAATTTTCCTTGAGAATTTCTTGAAGGGTGATTTCTAAGTTCTTTCTCTGATCATGGCTTTCAGGTAGTCCAATAATTTTTAAATTATCTCTCCTGGATCTATTTTCCAGGTCAGTGGTTTTTCCCATGAGATATTTCACATTGTGTTCTATTCTTTTGATTGCTTGGATCTGTTTAATAGCATCTTGATTTCTCATAAAGTCATTGGCTTCCATTTGCTCCAGTCTAACTCTGAAGGAATAAATCTCCTCAGTGAGCTTTTGAGATTCTTTTTCTATCTGGCAAATTTGGCTTTTTAAGGCATTCTTCTCCTCATTGCCTTTTTGAGCCTCTTTTGCTATTTGAGTTAGTCTATTTTTAAGGTGTTATTTCCCTCAGTCAGGCTATTGACTCTCATTTCATACTTTTCTTGCATCTTTCTCATTTCTCTTCCCAATTTTTCCTCCACTTCTCTTATTTGGTTTTTTAAAATCCTTCTTAAAGTCCTCTATGGCCTGTAAACTGCTCGTATTTTCATTTGGGGCTTTTGGGGCAGGAGTTCTGACCTCACAGTCCTCCTCCTCTTCCATGCTTTGATCCTCTTTGCCCCCAAAATAGGAGTCTAATGTTGAATTTTTCTGTTTATTTTGTTTCCTTTGCCTAGGCATGCTGCCACTCAGTTACTTGACTTTTGGGCTTGTTGCCACAGTAGTACTCTGCCACCAAGCAGGGGAGCTTCCATCCCAAGCATTGGAGTTTTCTCAACTGCTGGAGGTATTAGTTGGGTGCCCTCCCTGAAGCCCCCACACACTCTTGCAAGCTGGCCACACACCCCAAGACCTCCACCCCAGACCGCAATCCAAATCCAAGAAGGTTAAAACAAGAGCGATTATCCCCAAGACTGATGTCTGGATCCCCCTACAGTTTGCAGGCCAGGAGCTGAAGCTGCAACTGAAGCTGCAAAATGGAATCTGTCCCATGGCTCCTCAGCAGCTTCTCACCTCCAGGGGAAGAAGCTGATGCACTTGCAAATACTGGTCCCAAAGTCCATAGGGCACTAACCTCTCACTTTGTCCTAGGCATCTATGTGTGGATAATTCTGGAAACACCACAGCTGCTGGTGGTCTGGGGTCCCTCCAGCTGTCTGCTGGCCCAGCCATCCTGGGGCCAAAACCTCTGACTCATGTAGTCCTGGGCTCGGCTCCTAGAGTGCTGTACTGGCTGCTCCCTCCTGGGCTGCTGGGTTGGCCTCCGTGGGAGGTTAGCTCCTCTGTGTTGTTTTGTGGTTTCTGGAGCTCTAGCTTGTTTAGAATCCCCTTTTACATAATTTTGAAGTGGTGTGGCCTGGAGCACTGTGGAAGAAGAAACTTGTTTCTTGACTATGAATGGCATATCTAAGCTATAGTCATCCATGAATGGTTGCTAATATCCATCAAATAATGGAATATGATGTGTATAACATTACAACACTAGGACTTATGCAACTAGCACTTCAGTAAGAAAAACTGACCACTGAACAATATCGTGAATGCCTCTCCCGGATCACCATTTTAGGAAAGGCATTAACTTTGCCATCTTTTTTATTCCTATAGGACACCCCATCACCTTGTTACTAGAACTGTCATGAAAATGCTTTCAGTGAAGCTACAAAAGATGAGCTCACATCCTATCACTTTTCAATTACAAAAAGCTGTCATTTTATTGACCTGTGCAGTAGTCTACTGAACATTAAAAATAAAAGAACAGCAGCAGGACTGAAACTTGTCTGGGGACCATCTCTGTCTGAATTCCATTGAATATGCAAATAGTAAAAATAATCACAGAGGGGCTATAATTAGCACCTATAAAGTTTTATTTTTATATACTGGGTGAAACTACTATGAATTCAAAATTGTATGGGAAAATCAGAGGCTTTCCCCAGAATCAGGAAGGGGATAAGTTCAGGTTTTTAACATGAATCAGAGAACCAACACAGAAATATGTGGCTAGCACTGACCAAGAATATTACAATAACTGATGTTTGGTTTGAAGACCTGGCAATGTAGATTTCACTGCCAAGTGTATACCTCAAGGAAGACATCGCAGGGGAAAAGCCTCCATATACACCAAAATATGTATAGGAGCAATTTTGTGGCAACAAAGAAATATAAATAAGTTGATTATAGAATGCCTAAACAAATAAATGGTGGTACAAGTGTATAATGGAACATTATTTGGTTGTAAAAAACTGAACGTGGTAAATCCAGAGAAGCATGGAAAGAATTATATGAACTGATGTAAAGTAGAGCTAGAAAAATAATGTATAAGATGACTACAACAATGTAAATGGAAATATCAACCACCATGAAATAATCAAAATGGATGTTGTGAAATTTAAAAATATGGAAGGCCCTAAAGAAAAGATATGATAAGACTCACACTCCTGTGCAGAGGTAGAGTGCCAAAGGTGTGGAACATTATGTACAATGTCATATTTGTCTATGTGTGTGCATTGACTGCTTTGGGTACATTTTTTCTCTCCATCTTTTTTAAAATAAATCTCTGTTATAAGTGATCACTCTCTAGGAGGAGAAAGGGACAGATAGGAAAAATCTAAGCAATATTTTAAAAAATATATCAATAAAAACCTGGTCATGTGGGAAAAGTCTATAAGTATTAGCTTCATAACTGTTGCCAGAGTACATGAGTTTCAGAGAGAGAAAGAGGGAGAAAGAGAGAGGGAGAGAGGGAGAAACAGGGAGAGAGACACACACACACAGAGATTTACTTTGATTTTCCTGCTTCCACACTGACTTAAGTTGTTAAACTTTTTGTTGCTATTAGTATTGTTTTCATTGATATTATTTAAAAGTAGCCATGATTTCATTAATATTTCCTCCTTAGAAACAAATCACAGCCTCAGCGGAAGCTCTTCATAGATTGCCACAGTTGAAAAAACTCATTGCTCTGAAGCCAGTCATCTAATGCCAAAACCCACCATTCCTAGGTTTGCCCAAAGGTTACAACTATCAGGCCTGAACTTGAAGCCTTTCCATCTTTCACTCTTTGGACATCACTTTTGAGAATATAAGGTCACCACCACCCTCTAGTAAGGCACCAGAAGAAGACCCATTAGTGGAAGAATTATTATTGTTGTTGGGTTATTTTTTATATTTGTTGTGAAATAATATTATGACTCCATAAGGCTTGATGAATTCCCAAGACAAACATCATGTGGTGAACATATACCTTCTTAGGTGAATATATGTTTGCCTTTAGAAAATGACAATCCTCCCAATTTCTTTCTGAAATGTAGTTTTGTCATTCAATCGTTTTTCAGTTGTGTCTGACTCTTAGTAACCCCATGTATAGGTTTGTTTTTGTTTGATTGGTTTTGTCAAAGATACTGGAGGGATTTGCCATTTCCTTCTCCAGCCCATTTTATAGGTGAAGAAACTGAGCCAGAATTAAGTGAATTGCCCAGAATCACAGTTAGTAAGTATCTGAGGCCAGATTTGAACTCAGAAAGATAAGTCTTCCTGAGTCCTGGCCTGGCATTATATCCACTGCTGCCTAAACAAATGTAGGTTCATCATTAAATACCCTTATTCTTCTGTGTATTATGGCTATGAATCATGGAACAAACACCACTTATTCCAAAGAAGTGAAATCAAGGGTGAGGGGAATGGAAAGGCATATGGTGGGTATGAGTAGGTGCAAACAAATCAATAACAAGCATTAATTCCATACTATTCACCAGGCACTGTGATAGGCCCTGAGGATACATATACAAAACACACATGACAAATAGCTAATTATGGAGAAATGGAATAAGGAGGTCATCCAAAAAGTTTGAGCAAAAAAAATACTACTACTCATATGACCCCAATTGCCCTCCAACAAGCAAAAAAATAATAATAGCTAACATTTATATACACTTTAAGAATTTTACAGATCTTTTAAAAATAAGTCAATTTATCCTCATAACAAGCCTAGGAGTAAGTGCTGTTATTATTCCCATTTTTTATAAATAAAGAAAATGAGGCAGACAGAGGTGAGATGACTTGCCTAGAGCCATCCAGGAACTATGTGCTTGAGGCTGAATTTGAATTCATGTATTTCTGATTCAAGCTCCAGTGTTCTATCACTTTACCACTGCCATATATAAAAAGATGGGTAAGTCTTGTGGCAAGAATCAGAAATAACCAATTCACAGCCCATGTGCTCTATTGGTATATTCATGATGACAAGAGGTAGTGAGGCAGCACAATGAACGAAGCAGTGGAGGGGAGTCAGGAAAACCTGGGTTCAAATACTGCCTTCATCACTTACTAAATAGATTATCTTCGGCAAAGTCTTCAATCTCTGACTGCCTTAGTTTCCTTATCTGTATAATGAGGATAATAATGGCACCTTCTTCCCAGGGTGGTCATAAAGATCAAATGAGATATTACGAATATTCATCGCCTTGCCTAGGCATTTTTGCAAACATTAAAGCATTATATAAATGCTAGCCACCCTTATTATCATTATTATTATTGCTGCTATGGTTATTATAACTGTCCTCATTGTCATCATCATCAAGAGAAACTGAGGAAGATCCCTAGGATGTTGGGCAGGGGCCCCCAGCACAAACAAGGCAAGATTCATATAACAGTCACGTGGGAGGGCTAGGAATAGAAAGATCATCATCTGCATTGTTAGAGGAAGTACTCACATGGATGAAATAATCAGTAGGTGCATTTTGAGTGTGTACAAAGCATCTAAAAAGTCTTTTAAAAGTTTTTACATTTAACTTTTCATCTTTACTGCATACCACTGAAATAAGTTGGTAGCAAACACAGACCTTCTCTTTGCTCTGGTTTCTCTCATTAGACAAAGAAAAGATTTGGTCCAAAGGCCTTCAGAGGCGGGGTCTCTCTTTCAATATACCCTTCATAGTTAGTATACAATTTTCACAGTTGGAAGGGCAGGTAGGATGGGGAGAAGTAATGTTGCCTGCTGGCCAAACAGATCACATCTGAACAGAAGAGGCTAAAGAAATCCTAGAACAGATGGTTTGTAGCCAATGTTTTGACGAAGTAGCTCCTTAGAGCATAAAGTTCTGTGGCCTCTACACCTCTACTGGTTATTTCATTGTAAGGACTTAAAATATCGCTCAGGTAAACCTGGCCCAAGGCTCTCAGAAGAGCAGCTTGTTTCTCATTTCTCAAAAACTGCAAGGATTTCATGGGCAAATATTTAAAATAACAAACAGCTAACATCCAAGCCCTCCACCATCATCGACCTTCTCTGCCATCTTGAAATTGACAAAGGTGTGATTGATACCAGTTTCAACCTTAGGCAGCCCTTGAGCTTGCCTTTGGAAATCTATTTTCCATGGTGCACATTCTAAGATTGGCTGTCTGATTTTCAAAGCTTTGCAAACTGCTGAGGAAGAGAAAGAGAGAGAGGGAGAGGAAAAAAAACCTGGGCAGACAGGAAAAGAGTGGGAGGAGGAGAGGATATGGTGGAGAGCAGAAGTTTGCCTAGAGCTCTCACATGGCTCTGGTTGCTATAGCAACGCTTGTCTTTGTCTGTCCTGTGTGTATATGTTTAGAATATCTCCCTTTTGTATTACCCATCTCAAATCAAACCCATCTCTTAAACTGTGAATACATCCGACAAAAATTGTCTTTAGCATTCGAAAATTACATCAAGCCCATTATTGCTAATGCAATTTACATGACTGCATTGGCAAATGACATACTCAGATTTCATCTCATGAATAACATGTGGAAATTAAATAACACTTATACCTTTTGAGCATGGCAAACAAAGGCAGCAACCATGCGTGAGACTGTCCACAGTAAAGTAGGAAGGAGAAAAGTTTACCTTCCAGGCACTGCTTCACTGGGGTATCATTGCTTTGTACCTTGCTTAACTGGGGATAAGTAGAAGCAGTCACTTCTGAACTCCCTCAGTCTACAATTTGCCTGTTCTCAGCCACTATCATAGGCATGGGGGTGATTTTGATAAAGATTTATTGTGTGAATTGAATTTCTGGAAATATTTTGGCTCAGAGGTTTGTATATACATGCATGTAAAGGGAAGGGGGAATGCTCCAGAGGATGTCTGTTTTAATAATAGTAATAATAATATCTAAATATTTACATATTTGTGTACTTACAAAGAACTTTCCATCTATTATCTCATTTGATTCTCATAAAAACTCTGTGAGGTAGGTGGCATTGTTATCACCACTTTACAAATGAAAACACTGAGGTAGAGGTTAAACGACTTGGATCAGGTCACCTAACTATTAAATGTCCAAAGCAGGTCTTCCTGACTCCAAGTCCACCACTCACACAGTAGGCCACCTATATAGGTATCTCTATATAACTACCACTCCTGAGTCAGCCCATTCCACTTTGAAATAGCTCTAATGGTTACCCATGTTCTCCTCTTCATATGAAACTACAATCTGCCTCTTGGAGGTCATCAATTACCTCTTCACCATCAATATCAATGATCCTATCTCAGTCCTCATGCCCTTTGACCTTTTCTTCACTCCCTTATGTGAACACCAATAAGCACTCTTCTTGAGATTCTCTTCTTCTTGGACATCCTCAACACTCTGCTCTCCTGGTTTTCCCCTCGCCTCTCTCCATAGAATAGGAATTCAGTATCCTTTGACTCATCCTTGTCCTTTCATCCAATGATTCCCTTCTACTCTTTAAAAAATATGCTTCCCCTGGATAATTCACTCACTTTCTTAGCTTTCGGTATCAAATATCTATAGATAACTCCAAAACCTATGTCTCTACTTTGAATTTCTAATAATAAAATGCATTTCCTCAACTAACCATTAATTTCCAATGGGATATGCTACTACATTGAAAAGCAAATTCAATAATTATCCTTATCCAATCCCCAAATATCTCCTATGTCTGACTTCTCTATTTCTGCTAATGGTACTATATCAGGTCACCTGTTAGCCTGGTGGAAAAAAATTATGCGGAAAATTATCTAAGCAATGGTCCAGTCCAGTAAGTATTGTTGTATAGATCAAGAAGGGTTTTTTTTTTTAAATTGAAATCAATTTATTGGTCATTATGTGTACAGATGACCTTTCTCCCATTTAGAAATAGTACTTAGTGCTATAACCGCTCACCACCTTTCAGAAAAAAAGTCTTATTTCTTGTGTCTTCTACCCAACTATACTTTTATTCAGCTTCGTCTGAGCAAACTGTCTTGAAGCAACTTCACCCAAGGCATCATTGATCTGGACTCTGGCCCTTGGTCCACTAGGAAGAAAATAATTGTCATTATCAGTGTAGCCTTGCCTTCTAGGGTGCAAGCTAGAATTAATAAGGTCTGGAACTTCTACAACTCTCCAAATGACAGAACAGAGCATCACAAATAGCACTGAGGCCACTGTTGGGTTTCTAAAGTATCCTAAGTGCCCTGGCCATTTCTCAGGGAGGTCTGGTTCCTGTTGATGGTGGCAGAAGCTAGTCAGAAAAAAAAAAAACAAGAAGCAGGATTGCAAGTGGGGATCAAGGAGGCTTCCTCTTTGTTCTCCTCCCTGAGAGAAAGGAAGAAGCTCTTACATGCCCAATTTTTGGTGATCCTGCAATGCAGGGATTATCATTTCCTGAGCAAGAAGATAAATGACAGGGAAGAACTGAAAGGACAAAGCAGAATACATGCCAGCTCAGAATACAGTTCCAAACTGAGGCCAACACAGAGGCCTGTTTTATACAACTTTATGGGGAAGGACTAACACAGGGAAGGTCAGGATGACAGAAGATCCTTCACAGGTATTACATTTCTGATACCACTATCTCTGACTCTATTTATTCTCTATTGCCTCATATTTAAACTCTCACAAAGCTTTGTTAATTCCTCCTAGAGTGATTAGACTTCAGGACCATGAAGGGCATTCATCACAACCCCTTCATTTTATAACTGAGGAAACAGGAGGCCAGAGGTGAAACGGATCATAAACTTAGTCCAGGTATTCAGTGGCAGAGCTGAGATTCTATTCCATGTCCTCTGCCTTCAAATAAGCTCGCCATTATGAAACTATTCCTCATGGCATGAAGGTGATCTTTGTTTCTTGAAAGACATACTAGTGAAGCATGAGTTCTGAAAGATCTTTCCAAACTGGAGAAGATCTTACATCAGCCTAGCTATGTTTGAAGAGCCTCATCACCAGAACAACCACAGGGGATGTTTTTAGCACAAAGGCTCAGGAAGACTCTCTACTAAGCCACAGAGATGTCTCAATTAGCATTGGTGAAATGAGTTCCCAAATATCCAAAATTCCAGATGCTTTAAGTACTGTGGTGAGTTTTGAGTTCCCTTGTCATTCTTGTATACTTCCTTTGGACTAGCTCCAGCTGGTCAATGTCCCCCTTAAAATCTGGTCTCTAGAACTGAAGACAATTCAATTGTAGTACAAAGAATTGCTTCTCTTATTCTGGATGTCATGTTCCTAGGGTTGCCTTACTTCCTTTGGCAGTTGTATATCATGCTCTTTGATTGCTAATAACAACACACATTTATATAGACATTCTCTTTTTAAATTAAGTTTTATGTTTATTTTTAATTTACATCATTCATTTCCACAATATTTTGAATTATAAATTTTCTTCCCATCTTTCCCCTACCCACCACCCCAAAATAATGATCCCACTGTATACCCCCTCCCCCAATCTACTCTCTTCTCTGATTTTCCAGTAGGGCAAGATGAATCTCCATACCCTATTGCCTGTACATCTTATTTCCCAGTTGCATATAAAATAATAATGACAATAATAATTTTTCAAAAAACATTTGATTTTTATAAATTTTGAATTCTAGATTCTTTCCCTTCCTACTTCATCTCCCACCTTTACCAGGAAGATAAGCAGTTCGATATAGGTTGTGCATGTGTAGTTACGCAAAATATTTCCATAGTGAATGTATTGTGAAAACTGACTACATTCCCCTCCATCTTATCCTGCCCTCCACTTGTTCTATTCTCTACTTTGACCCTGTCCCTTTCCAAAAGTGTGTGCTTCTAACTACACTTGCCCCCAACCTGCCCTCCCCTCCATCATCGCCCCTCTCATCCCCTTCCCCCCTACTCTCCTGTAGGGCAAGATACCCAATTAAGTGTCTATGTCACTCCCTCCTTAAGCTAAATTCAATGAGAGAAAAGTTGACCTATTCCCTTTTCCTTTCCTGTTCTTCCCCTCCATTGTAACAGTTATCCCTTGCCTCTTCTATATGAGATAATTTACCCCATTTTGTCTCTCCCCATCTCCTCTCATTATATTCCTCTCTCACCTCTCAATTTCACCTTTTAAGTATCATCCTTTCCTATTCAATTGATCCTGTGCCCTTTGTCTATGTATACCTATACACACACATGTATTCATATGCCCAAATATCCTCCTATATAGACATACACAGACACACAGACACACAGACACACAGACACACACAGACACACACACACAGAAACACACACATTTATATTCTCTTCAACTATTATCATATTGAGAAAGGTTCCATAAGTTACAATGATCATTTTTCCATGTAGGAATGTAAATAAACTTTGATAAGTTCCTTATGATTTCTTTTCCCTGTTGATCTTCTCATGTTTCTTTTATTTCTTATATTTGAATGTCAAATTTTCTACTCAACTCTGGTTTTTTCATCATTAATGCTTGAAAGTCCTCTATTTCATTGAATACCCATATTTTCCCCAGAAACATGATACTCAGATTTGCTGAGTAGGTGATTCTTGGTTTTAATCCTAGATACTTTGACCTCTGGAATATCATATTCAAAGCCCTTTGATCCATTAATGTAGATGCTGCTAGATCCTGTGTTATCCTGATTGTGTTTCCACAATATTTGAATCGTTTCTTCTTGGCTGTTTGTAATATTTTCTCCTTGATCTGGGGATTCTGGAACCTGGCTATAATATTCCTAGGAGTTTTCTTTTGGGGATCTTTTTCAAAAGGCCACTGGTGAATACTTTCAATTTCTATTTTGCCCTTTGGTTCTTAAATATCAAGGCAATTTTCCTTGAGAAATTCTTACAGGATATTTTCTAGGTCTTTTTTTATCATGGTGTTCAAGTAGTCCAGTAATTTTTAAATTATCTCTCCCTGATCTATTTTCCAGGTCAGTGGTTTTTCCAATGAGATATTTCACATTGCCTTCTATTTTTTCATTTGTTTGAATTTGTTTAATAGTATCTTGATTTCTCATAAAATCATTAGCTTCCATTTGCTCCAATCTAATTCTGAAGGAATTATTCTCTTCAGTGAGCTTTTGAAATTCTTTTTCCATTTGGCAAATTCCGCTTTTTAAGGCATTCTTCCCCTCATTGGCTTTTTGGGCTTCTTTTGCCATTTGAGTTACTCTATTTTAAGGTGTTATTTTCTTCAGTCCGGTTATTGACTCTCTTTGCATGATTTTCTTGCATCATTCTCATTTCTCTTCCCGATTTTTCCTCCACTTCTCTTACTTGATTTTCAAAATCTTTCTTGAGCTCCTCCATGGCCTATAACCAGATCATATTTTTTGGGGAAGCTTTTGGTGCAGGAGTTCTGATTTCATTGTCTTCCTCCTGTTCCATGCTTTGATCCTTTTTGTCCCCCAAAAAGACACCTAAAGTTGGATTGCTGTGCTTGCTTTGCTTCCTTTGTTTGTTCATGTTGCCACTCAATTACTTTACTTCTGAACTCTTTGTCATAGAAAAATTCTGCTTCCAGAGGGGAGAGAGTTGTCCCAAATTGCTGGGGTTTTTTGCAGCCTCCAGAGCTATTAGGAGAGTGCCATCTCTGCAGCCTCCACAAACTCTGGCTCACTGGTCATACATCTCAAGACCACCACCCTAGACCATGGTCCAGATACAAGCATGTTAAACAAGAGTGATTACCCTCTGAATGTTCATCCCCCTCTATGATCTGCAGGCCAGGAGCTCTGAAGCAGCCAAATAGAAGCAGCTGCAGGTCCCCTGTACCTCTGCCACTTCTAGCTCTGGGTACAGGGGGAGGACCTGCTCCTCTGTTCCCCCCAGTTCCACCAGAGTTCTACACTGAACTCTCACTTTTTCTTTGGCATTTATGAGTTGATAATTTTGGAAACCACCACTGTTGTTGGTGATCCACTCTCCCAATGTATGGACATTCTTTTTTTTTTTTTAAAGCAATTGGGGTTAAGTAACTTGCTCAAGGTTACACGGCTAGTCATTATTTGTGTGTGGGTGCTCATTTTCTGAGGCCGGATTTGATCTTGGGTCATCCCAACTCCAAGGCCGGCGCTCTTACTCACTGCGCCACCTAGCCTCCCCTTTAGGGCAATTGGGGTTAAGTAACTTGCCCAAGGTTACACGGCTAGGTTTTTGTTTGTGTGGATTAAGTGTCTGAGGCCAGCTCTGAACTCAGGTCCTTCTGACTCCAGGGCCAGCGCTCTATTCACTGCGCCACCTAGCCGCCCCAGACATTCTTTATAGTAACTGTTTTAGGTGGTTAGTATAAGTCACATTACCTCCATTTCATAGGTTAAAAAACTGAGGATGTAAGAGATTAAGTCACTTGCCCATGATCATACAAAGGGAGATATGAAATCTGGTCCAATACACTCAAAATCCAACACCTTGTACATTAGGCAAGATTTCTACTGTTAACCATACTGAACTTGTGGTGAGTTATAATCTCAAGTATATTTCAAATGAACTAGTGCCTTCCCAGGTCTCTTCCATCCTGTACCTGTGCAGTTGATTGGTTTAATAAAAAATCAGAAGTAGCATCAAGGCCACAATGCACCATCTTCCCCTCATGGATAAAGATTGTTGTCAAATGCCTTGTTAAAATCAAATTACACTGTGTCTATGGCATTCCCAAGCCCTACCAGTCAAATAATCCTGTTAAAAGAGTATATGAAATTAGTTTGGCATAAGTTTGCATGACAGAGATTTTAACTGATTCAATTCAAAAAACATGCAAGTGCCTACTTTCCATCAATCGAATTTATTGGTACTGAATTTCATCTTGTTGTGTTTGGATTTAGCATTGCATTCTATCAACATCATTTTGAATCTCAATTTATCTACTTCTTCCTGACTGAATGAATGAATAAACAAAGCATTTATTAAACACTTACTATGTGCAGAGCAATGTACTAATGTCTGGGAATAAACATAGAAAAGCCAATCCCTACTCTCAAGCGGTTCACTTTCTAATGGGGGAGAAAGCACGTTTTCAATTACAAGTCAGATGGAGAGGTCTCATGATCCTTAGGGTGAAGCAGAAAAGTAGATGGTAACACCTCTTCTTTAAAGTCATTTCTTCTTTTAGAAATCATATCTATTTTTTTAATTCCATAAATTAACCCATTTATTTTTGGACTATGGGCTACAGATATTTGATAAGAAGTTCTTACTGGTCTTTCAATTACTTCAGTCTTCTGATGGCAGCTTTGACTATGACTACAGATGTGATATTGTAGGTCCATGCACCACCAGCTACTGTTTTCATACAGGATCCACAATGCCAGGAAGCTACAGCCCATCTCTTCATTTTGGTCTTGCCACAGAAGGAGAAGTTACACTTGGCATGCTAGCTAATTTTAATTTTCTTCACCATTTTTCTGAGGAATGCACCATAACGTGTTCCATATCTACCAACAATTCCAACTTTATTGGTTCGTTTAGCCATGCTAGTGGTTGTGGTGCTGGAGCTTGGAGAGTCATATCAATCTCTAAGGTTAAACCAATTGACAGTACCAAGAGATTTGGTGGCAAGCAGTTGCTTTTCTGGGTCTTCAGTAGTTGTGGCTGTAGGCCCTGCAGGAACAGCTGCCAGGCTGCATCTCCACAGGGGCTGATTACTATTATCTCTAAGCTCTGTGTCAAGTACACATTTGGTAAGCACTCTTTCTGTATCTAAGGTAACAACCCAAATACCAAACAGCAGAGGGGAGATGGCACAACCTTGTGATGTCCACTCAGAGCTCTCCATCCAAGTGGGTCCAGGCTCACTAATCAATGGTCACCAATTATTGGAGCCCAACTAACTATGAATGTGCCTAACAGAACTGGCATCAAGACCACAATGCACCATCTTACCTATTTGGGTACAGAGAGATTTTTGTCAAATGACTTGCTAAAATCAAATTATGCTGTGTCTATGATGTTCCTAATCTCTACCAGCCAAATAATCCTATTAAAAGAGTATATGAAATTAGTTTGGGATAAATTTTCATGACATGGATTTTAATTGATTCAATTAAAAAATAACATGTAAATGCCTACTTTATATCAAACAACAAGTATTATTAAGCACCTACCATGCAGAGAGGCAATGTTGCATAGTGGACAGAGGGCTGGCCTCTGATTCAGGGTTCTAGTCTCATTTCTGACAGACTTTTTTTTTTGAATGGGAGGGTGTTTCACTCTTTTTTAAAATTTAATTTATTTTTTTCAACTGACAAAAAAAACCCTATTTTCTCTCCCTAAAACCTCACTCTCTTTCCTGTTAGGAAAACAAAGAAAAACGAAAAAAAAGAATCTTTATAATAATTATACATAGTAGAGGAAGACAAATTCCCATATCCAAAAATAGATATGTCTACTCTTCAGACTGAGTACATTTTATTTCTCTCAGGAAATAGGTATCATGGTTCATCATAAGCCCTCTGGAATCATGGATGGCCACTAAAGATTGACCAGAGTTCCTAAGTCTTTTAAATTTATCCTTGGTGTTAGTATATAAACCATTATCCTGGTTCATTCACTCTTCCCAGGTTCCTCTGAAATCATCCCTTTTGCCATTCCTCTTTTTCTTTTTCTGCCTCAATAGTATTATCTTTTTTTCTAATTATATCTAAAGAGAGTTTTCAATATTCATTTTTGTGAAATTTTGAGTTCTAAAATTTTCTCCCTCCATCCTCCGCAAAGATAGCAAGCAATCTGATATACGTTATACACACACAACTATGTTTTTAAAATTAGATTGTTTTATTTTTTATTGTTTTACTTTTTAAATTAAATTTTATGATTAATTTTAGTTTCTCTCATTCATTTTGATAAGATTTTCAGTTACAAATTTTCTCCCCATCTTTCCTCTACTGACCAACCCAAAACAGTGATCCGACTGAATACCCCCTCCTCCAATCTGCTCTCTCCTATATCCTCCCACACGCCCCCTCTGACTTTCCAGTAGAGCAAGTTGAATCTCTATGCCCCAGTGTCTGTATATCTTATCTCCCAATTGCATGTAAAAAATAAGTATATGTATGTATGTATGTATATGTGTGTATGCATGTATATATACATATATGTATGTGTGTATACATATATGTATGTATATATGTGTGTATATATGTATATGTATATATACATATATGTATATGTGTATACATACATACACATATGTATTTATGTGTATATATACATATGTATGTATTTGTGTGTGTATATATACATATATATGTATACACATATGTTAAGCATTTGATTTTAAAACTTTGAATTCTAGATTTTTTTCCCTTCCTCCATTGTCACCCACCCTTACTGGGAAGATAACCAATTCAATATATGTTGTACATGTATAGATATGCAAAATATTTCCATAGTGGATATATTGTGAAAGACTGACTATATGTCCCTCTTATCCTATCCCGCCCCCCACTTGTCCTATTCTCTACTTTGACTCTGTCCCTTTTCAAAAGTGGGTGCTTCTAATTTCCCTCCCCCCAACCTCCCCTCCCATCCATCATCCCCCTACTCATCCTCTTCCCCCTACTCTCCTATAGGGTGAGATAACCTATTTAGTATGCATATCATTCCTTCTCTAAGCCAAATTCAATGAGAGTAAGATTGACTTATTAAATTTTGACTTCCTGTTCTTCCCTTCCATTGTAATAGTATTCCCTTGTCTCTTCTATATGAGATAATTTACCCCATTCTGTCTCTCCCCATCTCCTCTCATTGTATTCATCTCTCACCTCTAAATTTCACCTTTTAAGTATCATCCCTTACTATTCAACTGGTCTTGTGCCTTCTGTATATGTATACCTGTACACATATATAAACACACTCACATATGTGTTCATATAACCATATACCGTCCTACATAGACATATATGTATATATATGTATGTGTGTGTATGTGCATATATATGCATATATATATATATATGCACATTTATATTCCTTTCAACTATTCCCATACTGAGAAAAATTTCATAAGTTACAATGATCGTTTTTCCATATAGGAATGTAAGTAGTTAAATTTTGATAAGTTCCTTATGATTTCTTTCCCCTGTTGACCTTCTCATGCTTGTCTTGTTTCTTGTATCTGAATGTCAAATTTTCTATTTAACTCTAGTTTTTTTCATCATGAATTCTTGAAAGTCCTCTATTTCATTGAATGACCATACTTCCCCTGAAACATAATACTCAATTTTGCTTGGTAGGTGATTCTTGGTTTTTCTTTTCATACTAGTTTCATTTTATTATGTAGCACTTCACAATTTATAAAGTTTTCTTTTCTTTTTTTTTCCGATTAAACAAATGCTTTATTAACTTCTGGTTTACATCATTCATTTCAGCCAGATTTTGAGTTACAATTTTCCCCCATTTTTCTCCTACTCACCACCCCAGTATAGCAGTCCCACAAGATATCCCCTCATCCAATCTGCTCTCTCCCATATCTTCTCCCATACCCCCTTCAACTTTACCATTGGGGCGAGGTGAATCTCTGTGCCCCAATACCTGAACATCTTATCTCCCAATATATGCAAAATAGTATTAATAATAGTTTTTATATATATTTGAAATATTCAATTTTAAAACTTTGAAATTCTGATCTATTCCCTTCCTCCCTTGTCACCCATTCCCTCTGGGTAGATAAGCAATTCAGTATGTGTTGTACATGTATAGCTATGCAAAACATTACCATAGTAGATATATTGTACAAGGCTGCTTATAATTCCCTCCCACCCATCCCACCCCCCACCTAGTCCATTCCCTACTTTGATCCTGTCCCTCTTAGAAAGTGGGTACTTCCAACCTCCCCTCCTCCCCAAGGATGCCCTCCCCTCCATCATCCCCCCTCTCATCCCCCTTCCCCCTACTCTCCAGCAGCATGAGATATCTCTCTCATTTAGTAGTATGTCATTCTCTCCCTGAGCCAGATTCAATGAGAATATGGTTTTGCCTTTTTGCTTTCCTGTTCTTCCCCTCCCCTGCAGCCACTTCTCCTTGCTTCTTCTAAATGATATAATTTACCCTACCCTGTCTCTCCCCATCTCCTCTGGCTACTTTTGTCTCTCACCTCATAAATTTAAACCTTATGTATCATCCCTTCCCACCAAATTCAACCTGTGCCCTCTATCCATGTATAACTGTAAACATGTATACACACATTAACATATGTATTCATATGTCCATATACCCTTCTTCCATTATTTTCATACTGAGAAAGGTTTCATCAGCATCAGTTATTGTTTTTCCATGTAGAATGTAAATAGTTCAACTTTGATAATTTCCTTTTGATTTTTTTTCCCTGATTACCTTCTCAAGCATCTCTTGCTTCTTGTGTCTGTGTGTCAAATTTTCTATTCAACTCTGGTTTTTTCCTGAAGAATGCTTGAAAGTCCTCTATTCCACTGAATGACCAGACTTTCCCCTGAAACAAAATACTCAGTTTTGCTGGGTAGGTTATTCTCAGTTTTAATCCCAGCTCTTTGGCCCTCTGGAATATATTCCATCCCTCAGTGTAGAAACTGCCAGGTCCTGTGCTATTCTGATAGTGTTTCCACATTATTGAAATTGTTTCTTCCTGGCTGATTGTAGTATTTTCTCCTTGATCTGGAAATTCTGGAACCTGGCTACAATATTCCTAGGAGTTTTCTTTTTGGGGTCTTTCTCAGGAGGTGATTTGTGGATTCTTTCAACCTCTATTTTGCCCTCTGGTTCCAAAACATCAGGACAATTTTCCTTGAGAATTTCTTGAATGGTGATTTCTAGGTTCTTTCTTTGGTCATAGCTTTCAGGTAGTCCGATAATTTTTAAATTGTCTCTCCTGGATCTATTTTCCAGGTCAGTGGTTTTTCCCATGAGATATTTTACATTGCCTTCTATTCTTTCATTTGTTTAGATCTGTTTAATAGCATCTTGATTTCTCATAAAGTCATTGGCTTCCATTTGCTCCATTCTAACTCTGAAGGAATGAATCTCCTCAGTGAACTTTTGAGATTCTTTTTCCATCTGGCAAATTTGGCTTTTTAAGGCATTCTTCTCCTCATTGCCTCATGAGCCTCATTGGACATTTGAGTTAGTCGATTTTTAAGGTGTTATTTTCTTCAGTCAGGTTGTTGACTCTCTTTTCATGGTTTTCTTTCATCATTCTCATTTCTCTTCCCACTTTTTCCTCCACTTCTCTTATTTGGTTTGCAAAAGCCTTCTTAAGCTCCTCTATGGCCTGTAACCGGGTCACATTTTTTTTCTTTGAATCTTTTGGTGCAAGAGTTCTGACTTCATTATCTTCCTCCTGTTCCACGTTTTGATCATTTTTGTTCCAAAAATAGGAGTCTAAAGTTGGATTGCTGAGATTGCTTTGCTTCCTTTGCTTGCTCATGTTGCCACTCAATTACTTGACTTTTGAGCTTTTTGTCACAGTAGGACACTGCTTTCAGAGAGGATATCTTTTTTCCCAAATCACTGGAGTTTTCTCAGCTGCTGGAGCTATTTGTTGGCTGTTCTCTCTGAATCCTCCACTGGCTCTGGCATACTGGTCACACACCCCAGGACCTCCCCCCTAAACAGCAATCCAGATCCAAGCAGGGTAAATCAAGTGTGGTTACCCCTTCAGTTGGATGCTTGATCCCCCTACAATCTGCAGACCAGGATCTCTGAAGCAGCCATATGGCAGCTGCCATGCCTCAGCCACTTTTCCCTCTGGGGGACAGAGGCTAGTCCACACTCCCAGCTTCCCTGTTCCCAAAGTTCACAATGACCACTTACTTTTTCCTTAGCATCTATGGGTTAATAATTCTGGAAACTGCCACAGCTGCTAATGATCCAATCTCCCAAAGTCCTTCCAGCCAGAGGCTGGTTGTGGCTGCCCTGTGGCCAAAATGTCCAGCTCATGTGGGTCTGGTCTCTCCTCCCAGAGTGCTGTGATGGTCCCTTCCTTCCAGCCTGCCGGGCTTTCTTCAGCAGGGTGCTAGTTTCTATCTGTCACTTTGTGGGTTCTGTAGCTCTAAAGTTTGTTTAGAGGGTTTTTTGTTTTTGGTTTTTTTTTTTTTTTTACATGTATTGGAGGAGGTAGAAGCTGGAGCCACACAGAAGTCTTTTTTCTACTCTGCCATGTTGGCTCCCTACAATTTTGTTAAACATATTTACACATTAGTCATAGTCAAGAAGAATTAGAATGAAATGGAAAAACCACAAGAAAGACAAAACAACAACAAAAATAAAAGTGGAAATAGTATGCTTCAATCTGCATTTAGACTCTGTAGTTCTTTCTATGGATGTGGATAGCATTTTCCATCATGAGTCCTTTGTAACTGTCTTAAATCATTTTAATGCTGAGAAGAGTTAAGACTATCATAATTAATCATCGCACAGTGTTGCTGTTGCTGTATACAACATTCTCCTGGTTCCGCTCACTTCACTCAGCACCAGTTCAAGTAAGTCTTTCAAGGTTTGTCTGAAATCCACCTGCTCATTATTTCTTATAGCACAATACTATTCTATTACATTCATATACCACAATTTGCTCAGCCATTCCCCAATTAATTGGCATTCCTCAATTTCCAAATTTTTGCCATCACAAAAACAGCTGCTATAAATATTTTTGTACGTGTGAGCCCTTATCCCTTTTTTCATGATCTCTTTGGGATATAGACCTAGTATCAGTATTGTTGTATCGAAGGCATCTTTGGATCACAGTTTTAAAGCCTTTGGGCATAGTTCCAAACTGTTCTCCAGAATGACTGGATCAGTTCACAACTCTCCCAACAATGCGTAAGTCTTCCAATTTTCCCACATCTTTTCCAATATTTATCATTTTCTTTTTCTGTCATATTAGCCAATCTGATAGATATCAAGTGGTACCTCAGAGTTATTTAAATTTGCATTTCTCAAATCAATATTGATTTAGAGTATTTTTTCATATGACTATATATAGCTTTAATTTCTTCCTCTGAAAAATGCCTGTTCATATCCTTTGACCATTTATCAACTGGGGAATGACTTGAATTATTATAAATTTGACTCGATTCTCTGTATATTTTAGAAATGATGTCTTTATCAGAAACACTGGTTATAAAAATTGTTTCCCAGTTTTCTGCTTTCCTTCTAATCTTGGTTGCAGTGGTTTTGGTTGTGCAAAACCTTTTTAATTTAATGTAAACAAAAGTATCCATTTTGCATTTGATAATGTTTCGATCTCTTGTTTGGTCATAAAGTATTCCCTCCTCTATAGACCTGAGAGGTAAACTATTCCTTGCTCTTCTAATTAACTTAGGGTATTAACCTTTATGTCTAAATCATGTATCCATTTTGACCATATCATGGTATACAATGTAACATGTTGGTGTATGCCTAATTTTTGCCATATCATTTTCCAGTTTTTCCATCAATTTTTATCAAATAGCATTCTTATCCCAGAAGACAGAGTGTTTGGGTTTATCAAATAGTAGATTACTATAGTTGTCTACTACTGTCTGACACATCTCTTGATCCTGGACAAGTCATTTACTTTCTTAGGGCTCTGGGAATATCTCTAAGATTATAACTTACAGAGTAGGTACTGACCTACATAGGTAGAGGAAGTTTCCATATCCAGGAACTCCCTACCACTGATCACAGTTTCACTGCCTACCACCATCCCTACTATGTACAAGGTAAAGTCCATGCCCTCAAGGAGCTCACATTCTACAAGGGGATTATAATATTAACGCAGAAAAGAAAATTCAAGGTAATTTGCAGAGGTAGGGAATACTAACAATGAACAGGGGTGGGAGAGTGAAGCTTCACAGAGGAAGTGGCAACTGAATTAAACTTTGAAGGATAATAAGGATTCTGAGAGGCAGAGCTGAGAGGTTCAGCATTCCAGACAAAGGAAATAGTGTGTGTAATGATACAGAGGGGAAAGTCTCAATGGCAAGATGGGGAGACAGCTGGAAGTCCACTTGTATTGGAACATGGCATGTGAAGGGGAGCTAGAGGTGCCTTTGAAATCAATTTCATGTTTACAGGGGGAAAATTAAGGCACCAAGGGGGAAGGCCACCTGCCAGAGGTTACAACAGTAATGAGTGAACCAGGATTTCAATCTAGGTTCTCTGCCTCCAAATCCAGTGTTATTTCCATTAGAGCAAGGGTTCCTAACTTAAGATCCACAGTAAATAGCTTTCAGAAGGCCTTTGAATTTGGAATGGAAAAAATACATTTTTTACTTTCACAAACCTCTACCTGAAATTTAATATTTCCTTCAAGAATGAATGTAGGCACCAAACCACAGTAGTATTATGTTCCATCAGACTGCCAAAGATCATAAAAAGGTTTAAGAAACAAAACACTAAAGTTTTTCTTCAAGAAAACATATTGTCTCTTAGCACTCACCATGTTTGTTCCTAAATGGTCAAAAACATCTTTATAATGATATATTCAAAAATGCTACTGGGTATTTGGTGTCAAGTTGACTTTCTAATTCTCTAGATCTATTTATATTTCTTTTAGAAAACCAAACAATACTTAACTATCTGCAGTCTTCTGGAATATTTGGCAAAACTCCAAGAATTTTCCCAGACTCTCTCTGATTGTTCCTTCAGTACCCTGGGATGCAATGCAAACCAATGAAGTGTG
The DNA here is from genome assembly GCA_011680675.1 of Gymnobelideus leadbeateri. Classification (NCBI taxonomy): domain Eukaryota; kingdom Metazoa; phylum Chordata; class Mammalia; order Diprotodontia; family Petauridae; genus Gymnobelideus; species Gymnobelideus leadbeateri. The sequence continues at coordinate 178,797 of WOXC01004103.1, forward strand.
CTCTTACCATGTCCTTATCTCCCTTGGACTACAATTCCCTGCTTATATTGAGTCTGTCTTCACTATTTTGAGACCCTTTCCTTTCTAAGAGCAGACAGATAAAGTATGATCTGAGTAGTTCTGTTTTCTCACAATCACTTTTTAATATTATATCACCTGCCAAAGGAAGTGAGGCTACTCTCTACTTGGTCCTTTTTCATTAACATTTGTCCCAATCAGGATTGGATTCAATCTTCCAGAATCACCAATCACACAGAAGATTTCACATTAGATGGAGTTCATTCTCATTAGATGAAGGGTGCCTAAAGCAGATGAGGGTTAGGGATTCTGAGGGAAGGGGACTGAAGATGCCAGGGTAAAGATAGGAAAGTACCAGATGAACATGGCATGGCAAATCAGGGCAAGCTGTTGGTGAAATTTAAGAGCTGGGAAGGATTTTAGAGACTATTTAGTCTAACATTTTATCACTGTGGGAAAAGGATTTAGACAATGGAAATGACTTTCTCAAGGTCATAAAGCTATTTATTGACAGGCCTGGTATTTAAATACGATTCTTCTGATTCCTATACTTTTAAAAATTATACCATAGTGTCTCTCCTAGTAGGAATATTAAGCTTAAAACCTTGATGTGCTATTGACAGTACCCAGTATTCTCACTATAATGGTAAGTTAGAATACATAATGATTCTTACAGCTTCTAGTCCACCAGAGGCAGCCAGTTATGCAGTTCAGGGAGTACTGAGCCTAGAATCAGGAAGACCTGAGTTCATATCTGGCCTCAGTCATTCACTACCTGTGTTACCATAGGTAAGTCACTTAACTTTCATCTGCCTCAGTTTCCTCAACTGTAAAATGGGGGTAATAATAGCACTGACCTCAAAGGGTTGTTGTGAGGTTGAAATAAGATAATTTTGTAAAAATACTTAGAATAATGTTTGACATATAGTAGGTCCTCTACAAATGCTTATTTTTTTTTCCCTTCCCCTAAATAAACTCATATGATACTAATGTAGCTTTTATTTATTTATTTATTTATTTTTTAAACAAATGCTTTATTAACTTCTGTTTTACATCATTCATTTCCACCAGATTTTGAGTTACAATCATTTCCCCCCCGTTATTCCCCTACCCAACCTCCCAGAATAGCAGTCCCACAAGATATCGCTTCCTCCAATCTGTTCTCTCCCATACCTTCCCCCATACCCCCTTCGACTTTTCCATTAGAGGAAGGTGAATCTTTGTGTCTCAATGCCTGCACATCTTAGCTCCCAATTATAAGCAAAAGAGTATTAATAATAGTATTTATATATATTTGAGACACTTAATCTTAAGACCTCGAATTTCAGATCCATTTCCTTCCTCCCTTGTCACCCATTCCCTCTGGGGAGATAAGTAATTCAGTGTATGTTGTACATGTCTAGCTATGCAAAACATTATCATAGTAGATATATTGTACAAGGCTGCTTATAATTCCCTCCCACTCATCCCACCCCCCGCCTGGTCCATTCCCTACATGATCCTGTCCCTCTTCTATAGTGGGTACTTCAAACCTCCCCTCACCCCAAGGATGCCCTCCCATCCATCATCCCTCTTCTCATCCCCCTTCCCCCTATCCTGCTGGAGGTTGAAATATCCCATTTAGTATGTATGTCATTTTCTCCCTGATCCAAATTCGATATGAATGTGGTTTTGCCTTTTTAGCCTTCCTATTATCCCCCTCCCTTGCAACCACTTCCCCTTGCTTCTTCTACATGGGATAGTTTACGCTGCCCTGTCTCTCCCCATCTCCTCTTTCCACTTTCCTCTCTCACCTCATAATTTCAGTCCTTGAGTATTCTCCCTTCCCAACAAATTCAGCTTATGCCCTCTATCCATATATAACTGTAACCATATACACACACATTCACATATGTATTCATATGACCACTCCCCCTTCTTCCATTATTTTCATACTGAGAAAGATATCATCAGTCAAAGTTATTGCTTTTCCATATAGGAATGTAAATAGTTCAAATTTTATAAGTTCCTTTTGATTTCTTTTCCCTGATTACTTTCTCAGACATTTCTTGCTTCTTGTGTCTGGATGTCAAATTTTCTATTCAATTCTGGTTTTTTCCTCAAGAATGCTTGAAAGTCCTCTATTCCACTGAATGACCATATTTTCCCCTGAAAGAAAATACTCAGTTTTGCTGGGTAGGTGACCCCTGGGTTCATTCCCAGCTCTTTTGCCCTCTGGAATATCATATTTCATGCCCTTCTATCCCTCAGGTTAGAAGCTGCCAGGTCCTGGGCTATGCTGATTGTGTTTCCACAATATTGAAATTGTTTCTTCCTGGCTGCTTGTAGTATTTTCTCCTTGTTCTGGGGATTCTGGAACCTGGCTATAATATTCCTGGGAGTTTTATTTTTGGGATCTTTTTCAGGAGGTGATCTGTGGATTCTTTCAACCTCTATTTTGCCCTCTGGATCTAGGACATCAGGGCAGTTTTCCTTGAGAATTTCTTGAAGGGTGATTTCTAGGTTCTTTCTTTGATCATGGCTTTCAGGTAGTCCAATAATTTTTAAATTGTCTCTCCTGGATCTATTTTCCAGGTCAGTGGTTTTTCCCATGAGATATTTCACATTGCCCTCTAGCCTTTCATTTGTTTGGATCTGTTTAACAGCATCTTGATTTCTCATAAAGTCATTAGCTTCCATTTGCTCCAGTCTAACTCTGAAGGAATGAATCTCCTCAGTGAACTTATGAGATTCTTTTTCCATCTGGCAAATTTGACTTTTTTTTCTTTTTTTTTTTTAAAAGCAATTGGGGTTAAGTAACTTGCCCAAGGTTACACGGCTAGTCATTATTTATGTGTGGGTGCTCATTTTCTGAGGCCGGATTTGATCTCGGGTCATCCCAACTCTGAGGCCGGTGCTCTTACTCACTGCGCCACCTAGCCGCCCCTTTAGGGCAACTGGGGTTAAGTAACTTGCCCAAGGTCACACAGCAAGGTTTTTGTTTGTGTGGGTTAAGTGTCTGAGGCCGGATCCGAACTCAGGTCCTTCTGACCCCAGGGCCGGCGCTCTACTCACTGCGCCACCTAGCCACCCCGCAAATTCGACTTTTTAAGGCATTCTTCTCCTCATTGCCCTTTTGGGCCTCCTTTGCCATTTGAGTTAGTCTATTTTTAAGGTGTTCTTTGTTGACCCTCATTTCATACTTTTCCTGCATCCTTCTCATTTCTCTTTCCAATTTTTCCTCCACTTCTCTTATTTGATTTTTAAAGTCCTTCTTAAAGTCCTCTATGGCCTGCAACCCGCTCATGTTTTCCCCTGGGCCTTTTGGAGCAGGACTTCTGACCTCACAGTCCTCCTTGCTCTATGCCCCCAAAATAGGAGTCTAGGGTTGCATTTTTCTGTTTCCTTTGCCTTGGCATGTTGCCACTTAATTGCTTAACTTCTGGGCTTGTTGCCACACTATGGCTTTAAGGCCAGCTAGAGGAATTTTCGTCCCGAACGTGTGGGGTCAACTTCCGTTTCTGGCAAGCTGTAAAACCACCCACGACTTCTACCCTAGATCACAATCCAGATCCAGGGAGGTTAAAGCAAGAGCGATTACCCCCCCAAGACTGATTGCTGGATCTTCCTACAATTTGCAGGCCGGGAGCTGGAGCTGCCTCTGAAAACTACAGAATGGCGTGTCTCCTCAGTTGCTTCTAGCCCCTAGGGGAGGGAGCCAACGCATTCCCTAAATACCAGTCCCAAAGTCCATAGGACACTAACCTCTTACTTTGTCCTAGGCATGTCTATGTTGATAATTCGGGAGTCGCCATAGCTCCTGGTGTTCTGGGGTTCCTCCAGCCGGCTGCTGGCCCTGCCACCCTGGGGCTAAAACCTCGGCTCACGCGGACCTGGGCTCGGCTCAGCTCCTGCGCTCTGTGTGCTGCACACTGCCGTATCCCAGACTGCTGGGCTGGTCCTTCCTGCAGGGCTGCTGGGCTGTCCTCAGTGGGAGGTTAGCTTCTCTGTGTCGTTCTGTGGGTGCTGGGGCTCCAGAAGTTGTTCATAGTCCCCTTTTACATAGTTTTGGGGGAATCTGGGGATAGAGTGGCTTGGACGAGCTGTTTCTACTCTGCCATCTTGGCTCTGCCCCCTAATGTAGCTTTTATAAGCTCTGATAATTCTCATCATAACTTTCCTCTTACTGATAAGTTGAGTCCCCACAGGAAAGCTAGCTGTATAACTCCCTCAGGATTCTAGGGGTGACCCTGAGAGGATAGATATATGTTTTAGAGAAAAGACAAGCTATAAGGGGGGGAGGAGCCAAGATGGTGGAGCAGAAACAGCTCATCCAAGCCACTCTGCCCCCAGATTCCCCCCAAACTATGTAAAAGGGGACTCTGAACAACTTCTGGAGCCCCAGGACCCACAGAATGACACAGAGAAGCTAACCTCCCACTGAGGACAGCCCAGCAGCCCTGCAGGAAGGACCAGTGTAGCACTCTGGGAGCCAGCAGTGCGCAGAGCGCGGGAGCTGAGCCGAGCCAAGCAGAGCACAGGTCCCCATGAGCTGAAATTTTAGCCCCAGGGCGGCAGGGCCAGCGGCCGGCTGGAGAGACCCCAGAACACCAGCAGTTGTGGAGACTGCAGAATTGTCAACATAGACATGCCTAGGACCAAGTAAGAGGTTAGTGCCCTATGGACTTTGGGACCAGTATTTGGGGAATGCGTCGGCTTCCTCCACAGGGGGCTAGAAGCCACTGAGGAGACACTCCATTTTGTAGTTTTCAGAGGCAGCTACAAATCCTGGCCTGTGAAGTCTAGGGAGATCCAGCGATCAGTCTTGCGGGGTAGTCGCTCTTGCTTTAACCTCCCTAGATCTGGATTGTGATCTGGGGTGGAGGTCTTGGGTGGGTTTCCACCTTGCCAGAAATGGAAGTTGGCCCCCTCACAAGTTTGGGGCGAAAGTTCCTGTCTGGCACCAGGCCATACGGTGGCAACAAGCTCAAAAGTCAAGGAATTAAGTGGCAACATGCCAAGGCAAAGGAAACAGAAAAATGCAACCCTAGACTCCTATTTTGGGGGCATAGAGCAGGAAAAGGACTGTGAGGTCAGAAGTCCTGCTCCAAAAGCCCCAGGGGAAAACATGAGCGGGTTGCAGGCCATAGAGGACCTTGAGAAGGACTTTAAAAATCAAATAAGAGAAGTGGAGGAAAAATTGGAAAGAGAAATGAGAAGAATGCAGGAAAAGTATGAAATGAGGGTCAACAGCCTGACTGAGGAAAACAACACCTTAAAAAATAGACTAACTCAAATGGCAAAGGAGGCCCAAAAGGGCAGTGAGGAGAAGAATGCCTTAAAAAGTCGAATTTGCCAGATGGAAAAAGAATCTCAAAAGTTCACTGAGGAGATTCATTCCTTCAGAGTTAGACTGGAGCAAATGGAAGCTAGTGACTTTATGAGAAATCAAGATGCTGTTAAGCAGATCCAAACAAATGAAAGACTAGAAGGCAATGTGAAATATCTAATGGGAAAAACCACTGACCTGGAGAATACATCCAGGAGAGACAATTTAAAATTATTGGACTACCTGAAAGCCATGATCAAAGAAAGAACCTAGAAATCACCCTTCAAGAAATTCTCAAGGAAAATTGCCCTGATGTTTTAGATCCAGAGGGCAAAATAGAGGTTGAAAGAATCCACAGATCACCTCCTGAAAAAGATCCCAAAAAGAAAACTCTCAGGAATATTATAGCCAGGTTCCAGAATCCCCAGATCAAGGAGAAAATACTACAAGCAGCCAGGAAGAAACAATTTCAATATTGTGGAAACACAATCAGCATAGCCCAGGACCTGGCAGCTTCTACCCTGAGGGATCGAAGGGCATGGAATATGATATTCCAGAGGGCAAAAGAGCTGGGAATGAACCCAAGGGTCAACTACCCAGCAAAACTGAGTATTTTGTTTCAGGGGGAAATATGGTCATTCAGTGGAATAGAGGACTTTCAAGCATTCTTGAGGAAAAAACCAGAATTGAATAGAAATTTTTACATCCAGACACAAGAAGCAAGAGATGCCTGAGAAGGTAATCAGGGAAAAGAAATCAAAAGGAACTTATAAAATTTGAACTATTTACATTCCTATATGGAAAAGCAATAACTGTGACTGATGATTTCTTTCTCACTATGAAAATAATGGAAGAAGGGTTTGTGGTCATTTGTATACATATGTGAATGTGTGTGTATATGGTTACAGTTATATATGGATAGAGGGCATAAGCTGAATTTGTTGGGAAGGGAGAATACTCGAGGGATGAAATTATGAGGTGAGAGAGGAAAGTGGCAAGAGGAGATGGGGAGAGACAGGCTGTGTAAACTATCTCATGTAGAAGAAGCAAGGGGAAGTGGTTGCAAAGGAGGGGGAGAATAAGGAAGGCTAAAAAGGCAAAACCACATTCACATTGAATTTGGTTCAGGGAGAAAATGACATACATACTAAATGGGATATCTCAACCTGCAGCAGGATAGGGGAAGGGGGATGAGAGGAGGGATGATGGATGGGAGGGCATCCTTGGGGTGAGGGGAGGTTGGAAGTACCCACTATAGAAGAGGGACAGGATCATGTAGGGAATGGACCAGGCGGGGGGTGGGATGAGTGGGAGGGAATTATAAGCAGCCTTGTACAATATATCTACTATGATAATGTTTTGCATAGCTAGACATGTAAAACACATAGTGAATTACTTATCTTCCCAAGAGGGAATGGATGACAAGGGAGGAAGGAAATGGATCTGAAATTCGAGGTCTTAACATTAAATGTTTCAAATATATATAAATACTATTATTAATACTCTTTTGCTTGTAATTTGGAGATAAGATTTTCAGGCATTGGGACACAAAGACTCACCTTCCTCTAATGGAAAAGTCGATGGGGGTATGGGAGAAGGCATGGGAGAGAACAGATTGGAGGAAGCGATATCTTGTTGGACTACTATTCTGGGAGGTTGCGTAGGGGAATAACGGGGAGAAAATGATTGTAACTCAAAATCTGGCGGAAATGAATGATGTAAAACAGAAGTTAATAAAGCATTTGTTTAAAAAAATCTATTATGTTCTATGGGCAGTAGGAGGGTAAAAGGGGGAAAAGAAGGGAGTGAATAGAAGGGAAGGAAATAGTTGTAAGGGGATAGGGTAGGCAAAGAAGGGTGGTCACAGCGTGGGAACACTGAGGGAGGTGGTGGTCAAAAGGAGAACCCTAAAGGGGGGGAAGAGAAAAGGAACAAACAAAAATATAAGCCGGAGGTGAGGGTGGCTGGGTCAAGATGGCCTGAGTAGAAACAGCATTTCTATGGAGCCCCAGCACACAACATTTCAAAATTATGTAAAAGGGGCACTATGAATTACCTCTGGAGGTCCAGAACCTACAAAATTACACAGAGAAGCTAACCTCCTGCTGAGGACAGTCCTGCCACCTTGCAGGGAACAGCCAGCACAGAGCTCTGGGACCTGAGGACCAAATAGAGATTGAAAGAATCCACCCAAGGGGCGGAGCCAAGATGGCGGAGTAGAAACAGCTCCTCCAAGCCTCTCTGCCCCCAGATTCCCCACAAACTATGTAAAAAAGGACTCTGAACAACTTCTGGAGCCCCAGCACCCACAGAACGACACAGAGAAGCTAACCTCCCGCTGAGGACAGCCCAGCAGCCCTGCAGGAAGGACCAGCGCAGTGGTCTGGGAGCCGGCAGCGCGCAGAGCGCAGAGCGCAGGAGCCAAGCCGAGCCGAGCCCAGGTCCGCGTGAGCCTAGGTTTTAGCCCCAGAGCGGCAGGGCCAGCAGCCAGCTGGAGGAACCCCAGAACACCAGGAGCTGTGGTGACTCCTGAATTATCAACATAGAAATGCCTAGGACAAAGTAAGAGGTTAGTGTCCTATGGACTTTGGGACCAGTATTTGGGGAATGCGTCAGCTCCCTCCCCTGGGGGCTAGAAGCCCCTGAGGAGACACGCCATTTTGTAGTTTTCAGAGGCAGCTCGGGCTCCCAGCCTACAAATTGTGGGGAGATCCAGTGATCAGTCTTGGGGGGTAATCGCTCTTGCTTTAACCTCCCTGGATCTGGATTGTGATCTAGGGTGGAAGTTGTGGGTGGGTTTACAGCTTGCCAGAAACGGAAGTTGCCCCCCACACGTTCGGGACGAAAATTCCTCTATCTGGCCTTAAAGCCATAGTGTGGCAACAAGCCCAAAAGTCAAGCAATTAAGTGGCAACATGCCAAGTCAAAGGAAACAGAAAAATGCAACCCTAGACTCCTATTTTGGGGGCATAGAGCGGGAAAAGGACTGTGAGGTCAGAAGTCCTGCTCCAAAAGCCCCAGGGGAAAACATGAGCGGGTTGCAGGCCATAAAGGACCTTAAGAAGGACTTTAAAAATCAAATAAGAGAAGTGGAGGAAAAATCAGAAAGAGAAATGAGAAGGATGCAGGAAAAGTATGAAATGAGGGTCAACAGCCTGACTGAGGAAAACAACACCTTAAAAAACAGACTAGCTCAAATGGCAAAGGAGGCCCAAAAGGGCAATGAGGAGAAGAATGCCTTAAAAGGTCGAATTTGCCAGATGGAAAAAGAATCTCAAAAGTTCACTGAGGAGATTCATTCCTTCAGAGTTAGACTGGAGCAAATGGAAGCTAATGACTTTATGAGAAATCAAGATGCAGTTAAGCAGATCCAAACAAACGAAAGATTAGAAGGCAATGTGAAATATCTCATGGGAAAAACCACTGACCTGGAGAATAGATCTAGGAGAGACAATTTAAAAATTATTGGACTACCTGAAAGCCATGATCAAGGAAAGAACCTAGAAATCACCCTTCAAGAAATTCTCAAGGAAAACTGCCCTGATGTTTCAGATCCAGAGGGCAAAATAGAGGTTGAAAGAATCCACAGATCACCTCCTGAAAAAGATCCCAAAAAGAAAACTCCCAGAAATATTATAGCCAGGTTCCAGAATCCCCAGATCAAGGAGAAAATACTACAAGCGGCCAGGAAGAAACAATTTCAATATTGTGGGAACACAATCAGAATAGCCCAGGACCTGGCAGCTTCTACACTGAGGGATCGAAGGGCATGGAATATGATATTCCAGCGGGCAAAAGAACTGGGAATGAACCCAAGGGTCACCTACCCAGCAAAACTGAGTATTTTGTTTCAGGGGAAAATATGGTCATTCAGTGGAATAGAGGACTTTCAAGCATTCTTGAAGAAAAAACCAGAGTTGAATAGAAAATTTGACATCCAGACGCAAGAAGTAAGAGATGCCTGAGAGGTAATCAGGGAAAAGAATTCAAAAGGAACTTATCAAAGTTGAACTATTTACATTCCTATATGGAAAAGTAATATCTGTGACTGATGATATCTTTCTCACTATGAAAATAATGGAAGAAGGGGGTGTGGTCATATGAATACATATGTGAATGTGTGTGTATATGCTTACAGTTATATATGGATAGAGGGCATAGGTTGAATTTGTTGGGAAGGGAGAATACTCAAGGGATGAAATTATGAGGTGAGAGGAAAGTGGCAAGAGGAGATGGGGAGAGACAGGGTAGGGTAAACTATCCCATGTAGAAGAAGCAAGGGGAAGTGGTTGCAAAGGAGGGGGAGAATAAGGAAGGCTAAAAAGGCAAAACCACATTCACATTGAATCTGGTTCAGGGAGAAAATGACATACATACTAAATGGGATATCTCAACCTGCAGCAGGATAGGGGGAAGGGGGATGAGAGGAGGGATGATGGATGGGAGGGCATCCTCGGGGTGAGGGGAGGTTGGAAGTACCCACTATAGAAGAGGGACAGGATCATGTAGTGAATGGACCAGGTGGGGGTGGGATGAGTGGGAGGGAATTATAAGCAGCCTTGTACAATATATCTACTATGATAATGTTTTGCATAGCTAGACACGTACAACATATACTGAATTACTTATATACCAAGAAGGAATGGGTGACAAGGGAGGAAGGAAATGGATCTGAAATTCAAGATCGTAACATTAAATGTTTCAAATATATATATAAATACTATTATTAATACTCTTTTGCCTATAATTGGGAGATAAGATATGCAGGCATTGGGACACAAAGATTTATCTTCCTCTAATGGAAAAGTCGATGGGGGTATGGGAGAAGGTATGGGAGAGAGCAGATTGGAGGAAGTGATATCTTGTGGGACTGCTATTCTGGGAGGTTGGGTAGGGGAATAATGGGGGGAAAATGATTGTAACTCAAAATCTGGCAGAAATGAATGATGTAAAACAGAAGTTAATAAAACATTTGTTTAAAAAAAAAGAAAGAATGAATCCACCAAAACCTCCTGAAAAAGATCCCCAAAAGAAACCTCCTAGGAATATTGTAGCCAGGTTCAAGAATTCCTAGATCAAGGAGAGAATATTACAAGTAGCCAGGAAGAAACAATTTGAATACTGTGGAAACACAATCAGGATAACACCGGATCGGCCAGCTTCTATACTGAGGGATTGAAGTGCATGGAATATGATATTCCGCAGCTCAAAAAACCTTCGATTAAAACCAAGAATCACCTACCCAGCAAAACTGAGTATCATGTTTCAGGGGAAAATTTGGTCATTCAGTGGAATAGGGGACTTTCAAGAATTCTTAAGGAAAAAACAAGAGTTGAATAGAAAATTTGACATTCAGATACAAGAAGCAAGAGATGCTTGAGAAGGTAAATAGGGAAAAGAAATCACAATGACCTTATCAACATTGAACTATTTACATTCCTACAGGGAAAAACAATAAATGCAACTGATGAAACTTTTCTCAGTATGAAAATAGTTGAAGAAGGGTATATGAGCATATGAATACATATGTGAATGTATTTATATATGTTTTCAGGTATACATAGATAGAGGGCACAGGTCGAATTTAATAGGAAGGTATGATATGTAAAAGGTGGAGGTTAAGAGGTGAGAGAGTAATGTGATGATGGGCAATGGGGAGAGACAATGGGGTAAACTGTCTTGTGTAGAGGAGGCAGGGGAAGGTGGTTGCATGGGATGGGAGGAACAGGCAGGTAAAAAGGCAAAACCTTATTCTCTTTGAATTTGGACCAGGGAGAGAATGATGTGCATACTAAATAGGGTGTCCCACCCTACAGGAGGGTGGGGGGGAGGGGGATGGGGGAAGGTGGTGGAGGGGAGGGTAGGCTGGGGGGGAGGGAAGTTGGAAGCACACACTTTTGGAAAGGGACAGGATCAAGGTGGGGAGTAGACCAGGTGGAAGGTGGGATGGGAGGGAAGGAAATATAGTCAGTCTTTTACAATATATCTACTATGGTAATGTTTTGTATAGCTATACATGAACAGCATATACTGAGCTGCTTATCTTTCTTTTAAAATCAAAATTTTTAAAAAATATATACATACTATGATAAATACTATTTTGCATATAATTGGGAAATAAGATGTACAGGCAATGGGGCTCAGGGATTCACCTCACCTTACTGGAAAAGTCGAAGGGGGTATGGGAGAAGAGATGGGAGAGAGCAGATTGGTTGAGGGGATATCCTGTATGACTGTTATTCTGGGGTAGTGTGTAGGGGAATAATGGGAAAAAAGGTAACTCAAAATCTGATGAAAATGAATGATGTAAACCAGAAGTTAATAAAGCATTTGGAAAGATTAAATATATCTATCTATCTATCTATATATACATACATACATACATATATATATAGGCAGGGGTGGGAATAGGATGGAGGGAAAGAGACAGATAGTAATCATTACTGTGAATGTGAGTGGTTGAACTCTCCCATAAAACAGAGGCTGATAGCAGAATGGATTAAAAACCATAATTCAACAATATGCTGTCTACAAGAAACACAGTTGAAAAAAAAAAAACAGATACCCACAGGGTAAAGGTAAAAGGCTCAAGTAGAATATATTATGCTTCAGCTAAAGTAAAAGAAACCCAGGGATAGCAACCATTATTTCAGATAAAGTAAAAGCAAAAATAGATCTAATTAAAAGAGATAAGGAAGGAAACTATATCCTGCTAAAAGGCACCATCGGGAATGAAGCAATATCATTACTTAATATATATGCACCAAGTGGTATAGCATGCAAATTCCTAGAGAAGTTAAAGGAATTAGAGGAAGGAATTGATAGCAAAACTATACTAGTAGGGGACCTTAATCTCCCCCTTTCTGAACTTGATAAATCTAACCTCAAAATAAACAAGAAAGAAGTTAAGGAGGCTAATAGAATTTTAGAGAGGCTGGATATGATAGATCTCTGGAGAAAACTGAATGGGGATATAAAGGAATATACTTTCTTCTCAGCAGTTCATGGCACATACTCAAAAATCGACCATGTACTAGGGCATAAAAACCTCACAATTCAGTGCAGAAAGGCAGAAATATTAAATGCCTCCTTCTCAGATCATGATGCAATAAAATCATATGTAATAAAGGGGCATGGAAAGATAGAATAGAAACTTCGAAATTTTCTCAAATAATTGGAATTGGTGGCACCTGATGTACAGCATGAGTGACAATGTGGCTCACTGTTACTTCTTGCTATTTTCTTGTAATTCTATCTTGCCCAACTGATTTTCCATAGGTTTGTTTTCATTCACTGTATTAAACATTTCTCTTTTAACATATCTACTAAATTAGAGGACTGACTTGGTGGGAAAAGCTTTTGCTGATGTTGTAGCCATGCTGAAAAATAAGTATTCCCCTCAGCAAGAGGACAATTTTAGCAGGTTACTTATAGAAATGTTCTATACTGAGGCCATATAAATGTTTCTGGGTGTTGTGCGTGAATAGTAAGTTGAAGGCAGATAGAGAGGAAGAGTGGGAAAGCCTGGAGAAGTATTGTCATAAAGATATTGGCAGGGCTTTTCTGATGACCTTCTTTCTTTCCCTCCATAGAAATGAGAAGCCAGCATGTTGAACAATGGATAGAGTGCCGGACCTGGAGTCTGGAGGACCTCAGTTCAGATACAGTCTCAGACACTTATTAGCTGTCTTAACCCTGGAACAAGTCACTTAACCCTATTTTTCTCAGTTTCTTCAACTATAAAATGAGTTGCAGAAGGAAACTGGCAAACCATTTCAGCATATTTACCAAGAAAACCCCAAGTGGGGTCATAGCGAGTCAGATACAACTGAAATTACTCACCAATACCACGTGATTATGCCATTCTGATTCTATAATATACCCAGAATCAAAACAAAAAAGAGGAGGACCAGCAAATCTATGCACAGTCAGCTTGTCATACTCAGATACAAATGTAGTAGGACAAAATTGATGTCATTAAAAGAACATCCCATTTATGCCCTCTCAGGATAAGTTCTTTTGGTCCTTAAAGGAGACATTCAACTTCTTTATACAAATCTTTTGCACAACTTTAATGTGTCTAGGTGGTGATGACATAAATGTTTGCAAAGCAAGGATGAAATGAAAATTGAGAAAAGCTAGAACAAAGAATAATTCCAAGATATTTTCCCCCTGGGAATCAATGGAGGTGGAAATAAAGGAGGGAGTATGAGAAGGGATGTCCCTATACTTTTTGTTTTTAGCTGTGATTTTGCCATGAAAATCTCAAATATAATTTACTATTACAAATCATTATGACACTTTTAAAAGGACGGTAACCTAAATTTAATTCAAAAAAGGACTGAGACTGGCATTATAGGCCTATAATCCCTGTTCTGGAAGAGGCTGAGTTTGAGGCTCTGGAGTTCAGCGGACTAAATGGGTCAAATGTCTAAATCCAGGATCAATATAGTGAGCACCCAAGAGCAAGAGGGTGGTGGTGGCAGAGACCACCAGGCAGCCTAAGGAGGAGCCAAAGAGCCCAGGTCAGAAAAACTGAGCAAATCAAAGTTACCATGCCAACCGGTAGAGAGATATGACCTGAGAGTAGCCTGAGTACTTCCAGCTGGGCAAGATGGGGAAACAAAATCTGGATAAATAAACAAAATAGATAAGTAAGTAAATAAGTAAATAAATAATGAATAAATAATTTAAAGCCAGAATAGCCAAAAAACCACTAAACCCTTTTTAGCAATTGTGGTAATATTAAATTCTCACCATATCAAGAAAGCCTGGAGAAGAGGGTCTAAGTTGGGGAATCATAAGTGAAAACCTGCCTCAAAGTATGAGAACAAAATGAAATGAGCCTGCAAGGAGCAGGAATGACCCAAATGACTCTATAAGCAATTATTAGGTGACTATCACATGCCAACCACATAGTTAGTCCCTAAGGATAGAAATGCAATTAAGTTAAAGAAATTAATTGAAGTTTGATGCAAGATTGTTAGGGAGGAAGAGCTCTAGAAGTTGGGGCTATCAGGAGAGGCTTTGTGTAGAACCTGGTGCTTAAGCTGGGTCTTGAATAAAGAGGGGAATTCTTAGTTATAGATGAAGAGAGAGTATATATAAGGAATGGTCTGGGCAAAGGCCCAGAAATGGGACGTGGGGTGCCTTGTGTGAGGATGAGAATGAAAGACAGTTTGGCCACATTTAGAGAGTGAGGAGTGGAAAGTATAAGGAGGTAGGAAAGATGGGTTGGGACTAGGATGTGAAGAGCTTTTTATGAAATATCAGTGAAAGGAAGGAAAGAAATGAAGGTGGTGATGGGGGAACAGTTGGACAATTGGCAGCTATTAGCACCAGATTCTGTCCCTTCCTCCACAAAACAGCAGTGAGAGCACAAGGGAGGGAATAGGTCTCACCTAACATCAGAGTAAAGAGGGAGAGAGGAGAGTTCACATTCTTGGTCAACACTATGCTGTAGCTTAGGGTCCCTATACAACCTCAGGTAAGCAGAATTCACTGAGTGTCATGGTTCTGCTAACCAGTTTCTAATTAAAAAGAAAAAAATAGCTCAAACATAATGCTATCAATGAACCATTTGGATGGATTGAAGTCTTCCTCTGTCCATTCCTTTTTCAAACAGCAGCTTTGAATATATCTCCTCACCTTCCTTCAAATCAGGGCACCTTTAATTCTCCTGCCCAAGGTCACAAAGTATTCCAAGGTTATAGGTTGCCTTAGTTACTCTATGCCTTATGGCTTCCACTCAACACCAGAAAAAAGTAACCTAGTTTGTTGGAATCCCTAAAGTAGTAGGTCTGTTACTGAGTTGTCACTTCCCTTGCTGTCTCTCCTTCCTAACAATACAATCAGTTCAGGAAGATGAAGGCTAGTTGCAGAAAACTAACCCTGAGTCCTGAGATGGCTCAGTTTTTATAGGCTGGCAAGAGGTAACCTTGGAAGGGAAAATGGACCTATGCCCTAGTCCAGATTGGAAGTAACAGCATCTGCCTTCCTACTCCATACACCAATTGCCCTTCTGTAGCAACAAGCACCCCAGTGTCCCCAGGGTGGCTGCCAACACAGGTTTTTAGATCTGCTTTTCTAAAGGAAAGCAACTCGAAATGGGTTAATAAGCTTACTCAAACATATATCATTTACCTAGTTCAGAGGAAAAGGGTCAGCACCCCAAACTTCAGAGTATATAGACAGAAGTTACAAGACAGAGAAACAGATCAAACAGACAGGTCTTTAAATACTTCCATACCTAATCACAGTTACCAGAGAGGGAAGCATCAATATCTGGGTTTTCCAAGCGGGGGGGGGGGGCTCTCAACTGCTGCCCAGAGTCTCATCTGGTCAAAGCACACAACACTTCTCAAAGTGAGCCCCCAAATCCCCCAGGGATTATATAGCCTTCTCCTGGGTCAGAGAATGTAACAACCCTCTTGACCCACTGCCTAATTACAAAGCACCAAGGTGTGGGTGTTCCTGAAAAACAAACCTCCTACAAGGCTCCAGGTACACTTAACCTAAGGGCAGGGAAGATCTTAAAAATTTACATTCCTATAACACCTTCCTTTCTAATTTGTCAGAATAGAAGACCAGCGAAAGAGCAGGGCAGATGACTAGGGGAAGGGGACAATAAAAGAGAAAACAATCCTTAGTGAACACGGCCCAAATGAAGTCAGCCTGTAATAGGGAAGGAAGAGAGGCAGTCATAGTTGGATATCTGCCAGCTGTCAGCACCAGGTGCTCTCCAAATTCCTCTATTTTTATTCTTTAGAAGAAAACACAGAGAGCCTGTGGTATCCAGAGACCATGGAACTCCACTAAGTCTCTTAGGATAAGGTATCTGTATTTTTTATTTTACCCAAGAGGGCAATGGGGGAAGTTTTTCTTGCCTCGCCCAGGGAACATCACCTTCCTAGCATGAATGAGAACACTGTATTCGATAAGGATGAGACAGATATAAATATCTCTCGGTTTATATTTTCCCCAATATCACATTGCTCAGGTAGTCAGGCAACTACCTGAATTTTTTGAGTTCAGCCTGGCCTCAACCTTAATGCTATTGTGTTTATTTCCAATATGCTTCCTCTTATAGAGATAATGCAATGGAGGATTAAAGACAGAACGCTGCTAGCATCTGAACACCAATCAATGTGATTCCAATATATTCAGGACTAAAACAGATTATTTCATTTGCTTAAACAAAAGGATCAGAGTAATAAAAGTTCATTCCTTCTGGAGTACCCATAATGAAAGAAGAAAGAAAACCACAAAAAGAAGAAAGGAAACCATGTCATCACAGGATCACAGATCACAGATATGGAGCTGGAAGGGACCCCAGAGGCCAGCCAAAGCTCTTATTTTGCAGTACAGGAAACTGAGACCAAGAGAGGTTAAATAGTTTGCCCAAGCTCATACAGACAATAATGAATGAGTAGTGTGAGGATTTGAACCCAGGCTGCTTGACTTCAAATCTAGCACTATTTCTACTACCAGGTCTGTTGGTATTCTGAGGGCAGCATCAGGTCTAGATAAGTACTCCTCATTCCTTGGAGAAGCAGGGTCTAGGTGATTGACCTACAAATAGTTGTTCTAATTGATCCAATAGACCCTTCCTAGAATTCAAGTTTGTCTCTATGTGTAGAATGCTGAGTACATATGCAAAATAAGAAGTAAATGTGTGTTTAAACCAAATATGCATACTTAAATCATATTTTATTAATGATTGGGTGGATTTCAATACAATGTGTGCTGTTGCTGGTTCTAAAGTGTTTCTCTGCTTAAGCATTTTTCATCTTATAGTGAAGCTTAACAAATTGGAACTTCTTCAAATAACCCTTGTGCATATATCTGAATGAAAGTGAAACTGAGGACACATAAATGCATGCAAGCATTGTTTTTATACAAAGGGGAGTATATACGGAGTATTGCTACATGTTACAGATCTGTGTTAAAGGTGGGAGGACTTGATCACATGTTTCCCTTGGAGGAGCTGAACATAACATGTCTTCCAGCTGCCCAGAAGCTGTGAGCAAGCTAGACTCTAGCCACACCAAAATAGCCCGGGAGCTTTACAGTATATGAATGCAATCACAACAGGGAAATAATGCAATGGCATGGTGTGGTGGATGAGAGAGCCAGCCTTGGTGTCAGTAAGATCTGTCTTCAAGTTTTGCCTTTGACATATTCTAGCCATGTGACCATGGGATATTCATTAGACCTCTCAGTACCCCTAATACCCTCAGGCAATCCTAAGACTATGAGTTCTAGACAAATGACTCATCTGCTTTGGTGGATGGAGATTATGCACTGGGAATTTCTATCAGTAATCAAATCACAGGTTTATACCTGGTCCCTTTTCACCTCTGAAAAGAAAATAAGGAAAAGGGAAAAAAAGAAAGGGAAAGAAAGAGAGAGGAGAAGAAAGGAAAGGAATTATGGAATCATCATCTGGAGAAAATTTCTTTAACTCAATCTCAAATGTCTATTTCCAGAATGGTCACTGAAATATTTTTTCACCAGGGTGAATACAGTTATAAATGTGGTTCATAACCGTGAAGCAGAGTTTTGAAAGTGGTTATAGATTGGGTCAAAGTAAGCAAGGCTGTGGAAGATCTAGAACTGGAAAGCATCTCAGAGGTTATCTAGTCTAAATTCTTCATGTTACAGAGGAAGAAATTGAGGCCCATGGAGGGCATGTGACTTGCCCAAGGTCCCATATGGAATAAGATGCCAAGGATGGAATTTGAATTCAGGACTTCAGACTCCAGAACTAGTGGTGGGTTTGTTGTTTTTTTTTGTTTTTTTTTTTCCATGATACATGTCACCTGTCTAAAAATGCAATAAAGAAATCATTTTGGAGATGAACACATACTACTCATTATTAAGGCAGATCATATAAAAAGAAATAGAGAATGTCTTTCATAATTGTGTGTCCATTTGGGTTTTATGATATTGTATTTTTCTCAAACATATCACTGAAATAGGGCCACAGAGTTGGTTAAAGCAATTTCAAAATGTCAAGCAGGTTCATATTTACAAGAAAAGTATAAAACAAAATAAAAAAAATAAAACAAACAGCAAAAATAAACCATTTTTGGATACCACATCAAACAAAAGGATCACTGATATCTGTTCTTGGGGAATTACAAGTCATGAGGCCTCAGGTTCTCTGTTTTTCAGAGATCACCCCCAACAGTCTTTCTATCTCCTGCCCTGAGCTAGTCCAATATCAATTGAGACTAAAACATTTGTAAAGTGCTTTGGGATTTTTCTAAGGGCTGGACATGTAGGGCAAAAAGAAGGTAAGAACAAAGTTTCTTCATTCAGATTATTTTACTCTTGGTTGAATCACCGATTTCATAGCTTATAGTACATGCCAAATCAAGAGAGATAAAGGAAAGGACCCTGATAATGATGTAAAAAAGGATCTAAGTAATGTAATCTTTCTTTCTTCTCTGAAATACCTAGTATCAACTTTCAGAAAAAGCTTCAAAATGATCTCTTCGGAGTAAAAATGTATTTTATAAAATTGTCAGGCCAAAGGTGAAAAAATTGCCCCATGTTTTCTTTCTTCCCTTTGATATGCACAATTGAAGGTATTTCTCCTAGCAAACTAATATTTTCCCCATCTATCACACAACATTAGAACATTTTTCATATTAGGCATTAGTATTAAAGGTTCATATGCCATAGCCCTGGGCTTTGCTGAAAAAGTTAAAACGGTGAGCACTAGAAAAAATATATTGGATTTTGTACAATATAAGTCTTCAGAATGCTAGATTCTAAGGGTTCAGGCTTCCCTTCTATTAGAATGGGAATTGCTCTGGGGCATTAAATTACTGTGCCAAATATACCTTTGGAAGTAGCAATAGAAAGTAGATATGCAGCATGAAGAAAGGCTCTGTCCCTCACATGGGCTACCTTGAGGAACTCAGGGGTCCCCAGCAAGTCACCTGGGGAGCCAGTGTTCAAATCTTCTGTAATAACTGACAAATAGCATGATATTATAGGAGTACAAGTCTTAGAAATCTCCTGTGGTTGAGGTGAGGAAATTATCCCTTATATGTCAGATATCTTTAACAACCTGGAAAATATTTGGTGGCTTCAGTGTGGCAGGTTCAAAATGGAAGAGATAATTCATGTTCTATTTGGCTACCTAGAATTGAGAAAGAAGCATACCTAGAATTTCTTTGATGCTTTGTGGCACCACAATTTGCCTGCCTATCATCATAGATCTTGGCCTGTCACAGAAATGGCAGGCCATAAATGCCCGAGCTTAGCTTATTGGGCTTGTCATTGCATGCAAAATAGTAGTAGTAGTAGCAGTAGCAGCAGCAGCAGTAGCAGTAGCAGTAGTAGTACTAGTGGTAATAGTAGTAATAATGATGTTGAAGCTTCAAATTGGAATTTACACAGTTTTTTAAAGTTTTCAAAGGTCTTTACACTTTTTAACCTATTTGATCTTTACAGCAGCCATGCTAGGTAGATGCTATTGTCATTTCCACATTACAGATAAGAAAGCTGATTCTTTTTTTTATTTATTTGTTTATTTTTAGTTTAGTTCCTTGAGTTTCAAATTTCCCTTCCCTCCCTCCCCCCACCTCCCACGACGGCATATAGTACAGTATAGGATCTGCAAATAATTTCGCGATACACATTACTCAAGTTACAAACACGTATTGTACTAGATGGGATGAAAAATGGCAAAGAAAAAATAAAACCAAACAATGAAAAGAAAAAGATCAATTAGTTTTCTTCCATCAGGATTCAAGCTCAGTTCTTTCTAGTTATTTCTCTGGATATAGGCATCTCTCTCCTTCATGAGTCTTTCGGGATTGACTTATATCATTGCATTGCTGAGAAGAGTCCAGTCTGTCATAGTTGGTCATCATACATATATTGTGTCTGTGACTGTATACAAATTTCTCCTGATTCTACTCTTCTCACTCAGCATCAGTTTGTATAAGCTTCTCCAGGTAAATAGGAAAACCGTCTCCTCCTCATTTCTTATAGCACAATAATATTCCATTACATGCATATAAAACAACTTGTTTAGCCATTCCCCAATTCTTTGCAACCACCAAAAGAGCCGCTATAAATATTTTTGT
This sequence comes from Gymnobelideus leadbeateri, assembly GCA_011680675.1. Lineage (NCBI taxonomy): Eukaryota > Metazoa > Chordata > Mammalia > Diprotodontia > Petauridae > Gymnobelideus > Gymnobelideus leadbeateri. The sequence continues at coordinate 199,227 of WOXC01004103.1, forward strand.
ACATATGGGTCTTCCTCCCACTTCTATGATCTCTTTGGAATATAACCCTAGAAGTGGTATTGCTGGGTCAAAGGGTATGAAATTATTTATATTTACTCTGAAGTTCAGGGTGCTGACCTTTCCCCCTGACCTAGGTAATATATGTTTGTTTGATTAAAGTGAGCTTGTTAACCGATTTTGGGCTGCTTTCCTTTTGAAAAGCAGATCTACAAACCTGTGTTGGCAGCCACGCTGGGGATGCTAGAGTGCTTGCTGCTACAATATTTTATTTAAATTTTTTGTATCTAGATTCATGAGGGAAATTGGTCTATAATTTTCTTTCTCTGTTTCATCTCTCCCTGATTTAGGAATCAGTACCATATTTGTGTCATAAAAATAATTTGGTAGGACTCCATTAATTTTCCCAAATAGTTTATAGAGTATTGGAAACAATTGTTCTTTAAATATTTGATAGAATTCACTAGTAAACCCATCTGGCCCTGGGGATTTTTTCCTAGAGAGTTCATTGATGGCTTGTTTAATTTCTTTTTCTGAGATGGGATTATTTAGGTAATTCACTTTCTTTTCAGTTAATCTGGGCATCTTGTATTTTTGTAAATATTCATCCATTTCACTAAGATTGTCATATTTATGTGCATACAATTGGGAAAAATAGTTCCTCCTTATTTTTTTTTAATTTCCTCTCCATTGGAGGTAGATTCACCCTTTTCATTTTTGATACTCATAAAATTGGTTTTCTTCTTCCTTTTTTTTATCATATTGACTAAGGGCCTATCAATTTTATTGCTTTTTTCATAAAACCAGCTCCTTTTATTTATTAATTCAATAGTTTTCTTAATTTCAATTTTATTAATTTCTCCTTTGGTTTTTAATATTTCTAATTTAGTACTAAATTGGGGATTTTCAATTTGTTCTTTTTCTAGCTTTTTCAATTGCACGTCCAATTCATTGACCTCCATTCTCTCTGCTTTAATCAAGTATGGACTCAGGGATATAAAACTTCCCCTAAGAACTGCCTTTAATGCATCCCCCAAATTTTGGTATGTTGTCTCATTATTATCATTCTCTTGAATGAAATTATTGATTGTTTCTATAATTTCTTGTCTGACCCACCCATTCTTTAGGATTAAATTCTTTAATTTCCAATAAGTTTTTAGTCTATCTTTCCATGGCCCTTTAATGCATATAATTTTTATTGCATCATGACCTGAGAATGATGCATTTAATATTTCTGCCTTTCTGCACTGAATTGTGAGGTTTTTATGCCCTAGTACATGGCCAATTTTTGAGTATGTACCATGCACTGCTGAGAAGAAAGTAAATTTCTTTTTATCCCCATTCAGTTTTCTCCAGAGATCCATCATTTCTAGTCTCTCTAAAATTCTATTCATCTTCTTAACTTCTTTCTTGCTTATTTTGAGGTTAGATTTATCAAGTTCAGAAAGGGGGAGATTAAGGTCCCCCACTAGTATAGTTTTGCTATCTATTTCTTCCTCTAATTCCTTTAACTTCTCTAGGAATTTGCATGCTATACCACTTGGTGCATATATATTAAGTAATGATATTGCTTCATTCTCAATGGTGCCTTTTAGCAGGATATAGTTTCCTTCCTTATCTCTTTTAATTAGATCTATTTTTGTATTTGCTTTATATGAGATAAGTATTGCTACCCCTGCTTTTTTTTTTACTTTAGCTGAGGCATAATAAATTCTACTCTAACTGTTCACCTTTACCCTGTAGGTATCCCTTTGTTTCAAATGTGTTTCTTGTAGGCAGCACATTGTAATATTATGGTTTTTAATCTATTCTGCTATCTGCTTCTGTTTTATGGGAGAGCTTATCCCATTCACATTCACAGTAACGATGACTATCTGTCTCTACCCCTCCATCCTATTCCCTCCACTGTTTGTTTTTGTTTCTTCCTTCTCCTTCCCCTCCTTGAAGTTGTCCCTTTTGACCGCCCTCTTCCTCAGTGTTCCCACCTGGTGACCCCTCTTCTTAACCAACCTCTCCCCTTACTACTATTTCCCTCCCCTCTAATCCCTCCCCTTAGTCTCCTCCTTTTCAACTCCCGCCTTTCCGCTTCCACTACCTATAGGACACGATAAATTGTTATGCTTATCAGAGTAAGTTACTCCCTGTTTGATTCCAAACCAATGAGAGTAAATTTCAAACAGTGTTCCTCTCCCTCCATCCTTTTCCTCTATTTAATGAATTTATGTGTCTATTCACATTAGAATCTTAATCTATACTGATTAACTTGATCCCTTTTTGAACCAGAACGAGTGATAATAGTGTTTACATGGTGTTCCTCTCCCTCTTTCTTTCCCCTCTACTATATTGTGTTTTTATGCCTCTTGGAATGGCATATATTACTTTTCCTCTCTCATCCTTTCCTTTTATCCCATTACAGTCCCTTTGATCACCTTAATAAGTTTTTTTTCTTTTAAATCTTCAGATTAGTTCATTCATACCCACACCCTCTGTCTATGTATAACCCCTTTGAAGGTCATTATAATCATAAAAATTTCAATATTGACAGTTATCATCTACTTATATAGAGATGTGAACATTTTGCTCTTGTTGCATACCAAGTTATGTGCATGTATGCATGAGTGTGGGTGTGTGCATGCATGTATGTGTGAGTCTGTGATTTCCTTGTTTAACTTTTTATGTCTTTCTTGAGTCTTGTAATTGGAGAACACATTTTCCATTGAGCTCTGGTTTTTTCATCAGGAAAGTCTGGAAGTCCCTTATTTCATTAAACAACCATCTCCTTGCCTGAAAGATTATGCTCAGTTTTGCCGGGTAATTAACCCTTGGTTGTAGTCCTAGCTCTCTTGCCCTATGAAATATCAAATTCCAATCCCTCAGATCTTTTAATGTAGAAGCTGCTAGGTCCTGAGTGATCCTAACTGTAGTTCCTCGATATTTGAATTATTTCTTTTTGGCTGCTTGCAGTATTTTTTCCTTAATCTTGTAATTCTGGAATCTGGCTACTATATTTCTTGGAGTTTTCAATTTGGGATCTCTTTCAGGATAACTCTGGTGAATTCTTTCAATAACTATTTTATCTTCTGATTCCAGGACTTCAGGACAGTTGTCTTTGACAATCACTTGCAGGATGTTGTTGATCATGGCTTTCTGGTAGACCAATAATTCTTAAGTTATCTCTCCTGCATCTGTTCTCTAGGTCAGTTGTTTTCCAAGTGAGATATTTTACATTTTCTTCCAATTTTTCAATTGTCTTGTTTTGTTTGATTGACTCTTGGTGCATCATAGAGTTCTGAGTTTCAATTTGATTGATTCTAATTTTAGCGAATTATATTCTTTGGTTAGATTTTGAAGGTCCTTTTTTATTTGCCTTTTTTTGGAGGGCAATTAGGGTTAAGTAACTTGCCCAAGGTCACACAGCTAGGTTGTGTGTGTGTGTGTGTGTGTGTGTGTGTGTGTGTGTGTGTGCGCGTTAAGTGCCTGAGGCCGGATCCGAACTCAGGTCCTTCTGACTCCAGGGCCAGCACTCTACTCACTGCGCCACCTAGCTGCCCCTACAAGTCCTTTTTTAGGGAGGTATTTTCTTCAATTACTTCAATAATTTTACTTTTTAAGGATTTGTTTTCTTCAGTGAAACTTTTTTCCAACTTGGTCACTGCCTCCCTGATTTGGTCTTTAAAATCTTTCTTAAGCTCCTCCAAGAATGCTATTTGGCCTTGAGACCAGTTCATATTTCCTTCTGTGGTCTCAGGTGTGTGTAAAGAGTCCAAGTTGTCCTCTATATTTTGTTGTTCTTGACCTACATAATAAGCTTGGATCGATTTTCTTGCCTTCCCCTTCCCCTTCTCAGCTTCCTTCCTTCCCATTGCGATTTCCTATTTCTTAATTTCTCAGGCTGTGAGCTAAAGGCCTGGTCTTTGACTTTGAATGCTACAGCCTCTGGGTGTCTAGTTTGTGGCTAAGGCAGGAATCTCAGAGAGGTGTGCTGATGTGCACAGAGTAGTCTGTGGAGGAAGTATAATTTGGCCACTTAATATTTCTGCATCTATAGCCCTGGGCTATAGTTCAGGCAGTCTTTTGCTTGTCAGGTGAGGTGGGGCTTGTTGGGACCCCTCCCTCTCTTCTCTTCAGACTCCTGGCTTTCTCAGTTATACCCCTTCTTGAAGACTCCCAAGCCTGATGCTATTTCCACTAACTTGGGATTTCAATCTTAGTGGGAAAATTACCTTTGGGTTTTCTACTTCATGAAGCAGGGATGAGGGATCAGAGCAACTAGAATTTACTTTGCCATTCTAGCCCCTGCATATACAGGCAGGCAATTTCTAAACTTCTAGGCTTGAGGCTGATAGCTGCAGAAGAAGCTGCTGTCTCCACTGGGGGCCCGAGTACTCTCCTACCTGGCTCCATTGATCCCTCCTATCCCCTCGTGAGATGATGGCTAGATGACTGCGATTTGTCCTTGATAAGTTAGCAGGCTGGGGCTTCTTCTCTCTCTGGTGTACTCTGCTTGTCTGCTCTTACACCTGAGCTGTGGAGACCCTACATGCTCTGCACTCACCCTGTCCGGACCCACTGGGCACTTTCCTGGGCTGGATTCTTCCATGCTCCATCTCCAAGTGGATTTCGTCACTCCAGAATACGTTCAGATTCACTTTTTAAAGTTTAGTGACGGGATTCATGGAGGAGCTTAGAGAAGTTACTGCTTCCTTTCCCCCATCTTGGCTACACTCCAAGAGAGCTGATTCTTTTTTTTTTTTTTTAAAACAAATACTTTATTAACTTCTGTTTTACATCATTCATTTCCACCAGATTTTGAGTTACAATCATTTCCCCCCATTATTCCCCTACCAGCCTCCCAGAATAGCAGTCCCACAAGATATCGCTTCCTCCAATCTGCTCTCTCCCATACCTTCTCCCATACCCCCATCGACTTTTCCATTAGAGGAAGATGAATCTTTGTGTCCCAATGCCTGCATATCTTATCTCCCAATTATAGGCAAAGAGTATTAATAATAGTATTTATATATATATTTGAAACATTTAATGTTACGATCTTGAATTTCAGATCCATTTCCTTCCTCCCTTGTCACCCATTCCTTCTTGGTATATAAGTAATTCAGTATATGTTGTACATGTCTAGCTATGCAAAACATTATCATAGTAGATATATTGTGCAAGGCTGCTTATAATTCCCTCCCACTCATCCCACCCCCCACCTGGTCCATTCCCTACATGATCCTGTCCCTCTTCTATAGTGGGTACTTCCAACCTCCACTCCCCCCAAGGATGCCCTCCCACCCATCATCCCTCCTCTCATCCCCCTTCCCCCTATCCTGCTGCAGGTTGAGATATCCCATTTAGTATGTATGTCATTTTCTCCCTGAACCAAATTCAATGTGGATGTGGTTTTGCCTTTTTAGCCTTCCTTATTCTCCCCCTCCTTTGCAACCACTTCCCCTTGCTTCTTCTACATGGGATAGTTTACCCTACCCTGTCTCTCCCCATCTCCTCTTGCCACTTTCCTCTCACCTCATAATTTCATCCCTTAAGTATTCTCCCTTCCCAACAAATTCAACCTATGCCCTCTATCCATATATAACTGTAACCATATACACACGCATTCACATATGTATTCATATGACCACACACCCTTCTTCCATTATTTTCATAGTGAGAAAGATATCATCACTCACAGTTATTGTTTTTCCATATAGGAATGTAAATAGTTCAACTTTGATAAGTTCCTTTTGATTTCTTTTCCTGATTACCTTCTCAGGCATCTCTTCCTTCTTGTGTCTGGATGTCAAATTTTCTATTCAATTCTGGTTTTTTCCTCAAGAATGCTTGAAAGTCCTCTATTCCACTGAATGACCATATTTTCCCCTGAAACCAAATACTCAGTTTTGCTGGGTAGGTGACCCTTGGGTTCATTCCCAGTTCTTTTGCCCTCTGGAATATCATGTTCCATGCCCTTCGATCCCTCAGTGTAGAAGCTGCC